>WNYA01000357.1:0-53896 GCA_019512145.1 Engystomops pustulosus | reverse complement strand
ACCCGATGTCTCCCCCGTGCTGCCCGATGTCTCCCCCGTGCTGCCCGATGTCTCCCCGCTGCCCGATGTCTCCCCGCTGCCCGATGTCTCCCCGTGCTGCTTGATGTCTCCCTGCTGCCGTTCCGCGCGTATCTTCCGACAAGTAAGCAGATGTGCCGAACATCTGTAATCTATTCTTCACTGTGTTCATCTCTAATCCTTACGTGAGTCTCATGAAGACATCTTGGATCCATTTGCCTTATTTAGGTTTTATAGAAATCACAGTCAGTTCATTCAGCCAGAATAGTGATGTACTCTGATTTCCCGTGAAATATTAAACTTTCCCTTTATTTGTTACTGCTGAGAAAATGTTTGGCCAAGGCTTGATCTAGAAACTTTGAGTTCTGTCCATTGTAAACCTTAGCATTGAGGCTGCTTCTTCACTGTCTTCTGTAGATCTTATCATTGATGCACCTCCTCCACTTTCACTTATAGATCTCAGAATTAGAGCTCATATTTTAGTGTCCCTGTAGACCTCAGTGATAAAACTCATCAATGAGGCTCCTCCATTACTGTCCCTGTAGACCTCGGCACTGAGGCTCCTCCATTACTGTCTCTGTAGACCTCAACATTAAAGCTCCACCTTTACTGTCCCTGTAGACTTCAGCACTGAGGCCCCTCCATTACTGTCCCTGTAGACCTCAGCACTGAGGCTCCTCCATTACTGTCCCTGAAGACCTCAGCATTGAAACTCCAGCTTTATTGTCCCTGTAGACCTGAGCATTGAGGCTCATCCATTACTGTCCCTGTAGACTTCAGCACTGAGGCCCCTCCATTACTGTCCCTGTAGACCTCAGCACTGAGGCTCCCCCATTACTGTCCCTGTAGACCTCAGCACTGAGGCTCCTCCATTACTGTCCCTGTAGACCTCAGCATTGAAACTCCAGCTTTACTGTCCCTGTAGACCTCAGCACTGAGGCTCCTCCTTTACTGTCCCTGTAGACCTCAGCATTGAAACTCCAGCTTTACTGTCCCTATAGGCCTCAGCACCGAGGCTCCTCCTTTACTGTCCCTGTAGACCTCAGCACTGAGGCTCCTCCATTACTGTCCCTGTAGACCTCAGCACTGAGGCTCCTCCTTTACTGTCCCTGTAGACCTCAGCACCAAGGCTCCTCCATTACTGTCCCTGTAGACCTCAGCACCAAGGCTCCTCCATTACTGTCCCTGTAGACCTCAGCACCGAGGCTCCTCCATTACTGTCCCTGTAGACCTCAGCACCGAGGCTCCTTCTTTACTGTCCCCTGTAGATCTTAACAGTAAAGTTCTTTTCTTCTCTTTTCCAACATCAGCATAAGGGTTATCTCCATTATGATCCCTGTAGATCTCCAAATTGTGACTCCTTCTTCCCATTTCCTTGTAAAGTAACCATTCAGGCTCCTCCATCATTGTCCTATACCAGAATAGAGAACAGTTGTAGATCAGTATACCAGCTGATAAAGTATGTGAGGCTGCCCTAAATGTCACCACTAAATTTCTTTTAAAGTACAACTGTAAAGTATAAAAACTTTTGCCTAGTTCTGCAATTCTCTGATTTACACTCATTAGCTATCTTCAGCCATTTTTCAGCTAGCAGCTACCTTCTCCCTCTGTCTGCCTTTGTTTGGCGGATTGCCATGGGAATCCATAGCTAAATGCAGGAGCGGAGGGTGGGTGGATGTTGTTGGGAGGGGTTACTAGCACATGCACACTTCTGATAAGTAGCTGTTGGGTGCAGGAGACTATCAGTCCCGGCAGCATGTAAAAAAACTCCAGGACCTGCAGTGATGTCATAAGCATGTGACTGACTGTGTTTGAATGTTTGAATATAGTAGAAAAGTGAATGTATGAAACTTTGAATGCCCAAATAAACAGGGACCTCAGGCTCAGATCAGTTCTAATGACTGGAATCAGATCCTGGAGTGTTGTGTGTGCTGTGTGTGTGCTGTGTGTGTGCTGTGTGAGTGTTGTGTGTGTGCTGTGTGAGTGTAGTGTAGTGTTGTGTGTGCTGTGTGAGTGTAGTGTAGTGTTGTGTGTGTAGTGTAGTGTTGTGTGTAGTGTTGTGAGTGTAGTGTAGTGTAGTATGTGAGTGTAGTGTTGTGCGTGCTGTGTGAGTGTAGTGTAGCGTGGTGCGTGCTGTGTGAGTGTAGTGTAGCGTGGTGAGTGTGTGCTATGTGTGCGGTATTTTACCGAAATTTTCATACTCCTTCTCGGGTAAAAACACTCCTCAAAAATGGTGAGAGGAGTATTTTTACCCTTCTGGAAAAATGTTAGTGCGACCTCTGGGGGATCCCAAATTTGTATAGGTTTTATAATGTTTTCATACATTCAAAAAAATTAAAACCTCCTGTACAAAATTTTTTGGGGGATTTTGCCATCTTCTGACGCTAATAACTTTTTCATACTTTGGTGTATGGAGCTGTGGTTGGTGCCGTTTTTTGTGGATTTTTATGACGTTTACAATGCTATCAATTTTAGGACTGTACGACCTTTTGATCACTTTTTATAGAATTATTTTTTTTTTTTAAATGGCAAAAAAGTGCCATTTTCGATTTTGGGCACGATTTTCCGTTACAGGGTTAAACACAGTGAAAAACCGTTATCATATTTTGATTGGGCATTTTCGGATGCGGCAATACCTAATGTGTTTATGATTTTTACTGTTTATTTATATTAATATCAGTTCTAGGGAAAGGGGGTGATTTGAATTTTTAGGTTTTTTATTTTATGGCAGTATGGCAGTATATGAGGATTTTACTACTCATACATTACAATGTGCTGATAGCACATTGTAATGAATGGGTTAACCCGAAGTAGCTTCAGGTCTTCTTGAGACCCGAAGCTACCATGGCGACGGATCGCCACTCCCCGATGACGTCATGGCCCACGCGCCGCCATCTTTTTGAAGCCACTGGCACTTTTGCCGGCATCAATCTGCAGGAAAACACCCGCGATAGGTGCTGGCACCGATCGCGGGTCCTACCGGTAAGCCTTTGCTGCAATATGCAGCAAAGACTTACCGGCTATGGAGAGGGCTCGGCCCGCTGAAAGGCAAAAACAAAAAAGGGCTGAGTCATGTAAGGGTTAAACTACACCTTAGAAAAAACTACTTGCCTTTAGAATGAAAATGCATTTTAAACAGCTGAAGAGAGATCTACATAATTAAACAGCTGTTAACACTTGTGTTTACACATGGTTAACACATGCATTAACATCGTGTAAACAAATGCAAATGCATTGTTAACTCAAGCGTTAACATTTGTGTTCTGTAAATGCAAGTGTTAACAGTTGTCTCTCTGACAGCAAGTCTCTCTTCAGCTATTGCAATGCGTTTTTAAATGCATTTGTTAAACGCGACTTGTGACTGCACCATCAATAAACAGTCCCTAAGGGGGATGACACACGTAGCGTTAATTTAACGCAAAACACCGGCGGCTCGTTCTCGATCACAGGCGTTTCCATAGAAACGCCGATGTGATCGGGCCGAGGCCCGCCCCGGTGGGCGTGACTTTGTTTGCGTTTGCAAGCGCAGACAAAAGCGCCACGTGTGGCGCCGGTTTAAGGGTGAAGACACACATGGCGTTTTTGGGCCGTTTTTACTAAGTGCGTTTTCAGATCGTTAAAAACGCATGCGTTAAAAAACGCATCCTTTTTTGCAATATGCAGCAAAGACTTACCGGCTATGGAGAGGGCTCAGCGCGTGAGCCCTCTCCATGCACCCGCGGCCGACCCGTGACGTGCTATTACGTCACGGGTCGTGAAAGGGTTAACTGTGCTAAATATATTTTTTGCAAAGTATCTTCACAGTTACACTTTAAATAAAAATTGGATCCTCCGAAACAGCTGCTATTTAAAATATTAAGCAGGTTTGAGTAAAACATGATGAAAATGCCATATTCTGCACACAGTCACAGTCTGTACACGTATATACTTGAGTATAAGCCGACCCAAGTATAAGCCAAGGCCTCTAATTTTACCACAAAACCTGGGAAAACCTATTGACTTGAGTATAAGCCAAATATATAGCCTGCCGGCCCTGTCCCATAGTATATAGCCAGCACCTGCCCCCCAGTATATAGCCAGCCCTCTCATATCCCCCAGTATATAGCCAGCCCTCTGCCCCAGTATATAGCCAGCCCCCTGCCCCAGTATATAGCAAGCAACGGGGGAAGCCAGAAAGGTGAGTTTTGATATATTTTATTACTCGAGTATAAGCGTAGACCTCAGCACCAAGGCTACCCCATTACTGTCCCTGTAGACCTCAGCACTGAGGCTCCTCTATTACTGTCCCTGTAGACATCAGCACTGAGGCTCCTCCATGGCTGTCCCTGTCTCCTCCATTACTGATTGTGTCCTGATTGGCTGAGCAGTTTGTGCACCTTCACGTGAATGCCCTGAGTGCTATTGGCATCACTGCCCATAGCTGATGTCACAACCAGGAAGTCCCGCCCACTTCAGGAAAAGCTGAGAGGATCTATCAGATAGTCTCATATATTTAGTAGCCCTATATCTCAGGCTAGGAAGAAGCCAGCAGCACAATACAGGTGTCGTCGGAATTGTTGTCAAAGTCTCTCTCCAGCAGTGCTAAAACTATTTTTTGCAAAGTATCTTTACAGTTACACTTTAAGTAAAAATTGGGTGCTCCAATAGAGCTGCAATTTAAAATATTAAGCAGGTTTGAGTAAAACTTGATGAAAATGCCATATTCTGTACACAGTGGGGGTCATTTACTAAGGGCCCGATTCGCGTTTTCCCGACGTGTTACCCGAATATTTCCGATTTGCGCCGATTGTACCTGAATTGCCCTGGGTTTTTGGCGCACGCGATCGGAATTTGGCGCATCGGCGCCGGTATGCACGCGACGGAAATCGGGGGGGCGTGGCTGAACGAAAACCCGTCGTATTCGGAAAAACCGCCGCATTTAAAAAAAAAATTGTGTCGCGAAAATTTCACTCACCTTCATCCAGGATAGGCCGGTGTATTTCGAGGCATTCCAGCGGACTTCAGCGCAGCAGCGCCACCTGGTGGACGTCAGAGGAACTGCTTTGATGAATCACGGCCGGACCCGAATCCAGTGCAGAGAACGCGCCGCTGGATCGCGAACGGACCGGGTAAGTAAATCTGCCCCAGTATGTGTATAGTACCATATATACTCGAGTATAAGCCGACCCAAGTATAAGACGAGGCCCCTAATTTCACCACAAAAACCTGGGAAAACCTATTGGCTCGAGTATAAACTGGGGGTGGGAAATGCATTGATCACAGCCTCCCTAATATTTAGCCTGCCGGACACTGCTGCATAGTATATAGCCAGCACCTGCCCACCAGTATATAGCCTGCCCTCCCATATCCCCAGTATATAGCCAACCCTCTGCCCCAGTATATAGCCAGCCCCCTGCCCCAGTATATAGCAAGCAACGGGGGAAGCCAGAAAGGTGAGTTTTGATATTTTTTACTCGAGTATAAGCTGATTTTTTTTGTGCTGAAAAACTAGGCTTATACTCGAGTATATATGGTATATGGTTATGTAGGACCAAAGTCATCATCAGGTTACTAAGCTTAATAATTATCTTGGACCCTGATTGCACTGGAAGTGACCAGATGGTGACTTTGTTAGGGTTAGGAATTAGTAAGGTAACCTTCAAACACCTTCCTCAGTTTAGTTCACAGATGTAGAAAGTTTTAGTGTTTTATAGATTTTTGAATACGTCTCTCAAACCAACCAGCCACATTTCTAATGTTTCACCTAAGATTTCAGGTAACGGGGAATTTAATTTGACATCTGCTTTCTGCTAATCTTGTAGAGCAGCTCTGATGTGCTTCTATTGATGGACCACAAAATGTTGACACTAATATGTGGGCTCGCAAAAAGTTCAGTGAACATAAAAAGGAATCCAACGACCTTGTGCGTGAAAAACAGATTTGCCTGACAATCTGAAGGGTAGATGCTAAGGCTATCATCATTTAAAATGCCACCATAACAATCCCAAATACCTTCTCTCGACTCACTAGGTCAGAAAATCTTTCTTGCTGTAATAAGCCAGCGCGGAGTCTGCCTCGCCTCCCACCTGTCATCGGGTCGCTGAGTGATCCGGACTTGGCAAAACTAAGCTCTTTCCACAGATAAAACTGTCCTTCCCCGGTTGTGTTTTGTCCTTCTCCAAGGAGAGCTTCTTGTCTTCCCAAACAATACATTTTCCACAGCGCGCCATCACTCCGTAGTGTAGGTTGGCATTAAAACTTAAGTGTAGCGCGCAAGAAAACTAGGTCAGGGTACTTTACAATAAAAAGACAAATGAATGTAGAATCCTGTCATATTTCACAGGCTGAGCAAGAAGTGCTCCTCGCGGAATGCAACCTGCAACAATGAAAAGATGGAGGATGTTTGGTTTTTTTTGGGGTTTTTTTGGGGGGGGGGGGGGCGTTGTAATAAACTGCGAGAAATTGGGGGTAACTTTCAAGTCGGGACCGAACAGACGGGTGCCAAAATGTCTGCTGAATTTTTTTTAGAACTTTTTTTTTACCCTACTTTCAACCTAAATAGTTAAAATGTCTGTACGTTCAAAGATAAGTGTATGAATACCTTGCTATAAGAACAATAAACCACGTATACTTACCTCCTCCAGCACTCCTCTTCACCTTCAACCAGGGGCATAACTACAGGGGTAGCAACCATGGTAGATGCTATGGGGCCCACGGTGTCAGAGGGCCCCTGATCCCATTTTGAAGAATGGAGAATGTGCACTATTATATATATCATTCTGCACATTGTAAAGTTTAACATGACATAACAGTGCACATCTTCCACTGTACACAGCGGAGCTGGAAGCTCAGATACGAAATGTTGAGTGTGTATATACAAGTATATAAGTATATAAATGTATGTATATATGAATATTCAAGTATATAAATGTGTGTGTATATATGAGTGTATACAGAGCCGGCTGTTCCATTAGACCATTGTCACGTGCCTGCTATAGCAATTTCCATGCTAAACATTGGGGATTCAGGACCCCAAACCCAGATCTCAGCAAAGTTTGTGTTCAGCATTCAGGTTCACCCCTCTACTGGCCCCGATTGCGCTTGCTAACCCTATAAATGCCAAAGATGATGCCAACTTTTATGTACCCGTTGCACACCATTGGTGGATTCAGGTAACCCCTCCTGTGTTCCTCCCAGGATCTTTTCTATATGCCCTCCCAGGTCACTAAACTGTCTATCACCTATCCGTATATAATTAGTGGGGGTTGAGACTATGCACCCCCTACACTCACCCCATCTGTAGTGTATCTGCCATCAAGCACCACTCTAATTCAATTTTATGAGAGCTCCAGCCACAGTGATCTAGAACAAAACTGTCTCCTACGAGCTCCGTCACTAGTGCTGCACCCTCAACAAAACCCCTTTAACAGAGACAACAAGGAGAGACCCCCAGGTGTTCACGAGAGGTTTCAGAAGCGGGATGCATCTCAGTTTGAATCCAATGGGGGAATTTATCATTGGGGTCTTTTGTCTATGTTTGGAGTTGTTTTGGCGCAGTTGTGGTACAAATTGTGGTTGCATAGACCAGTTTTCACAATACTGAACTGAATTCAAAACGACAAGTAATAGAAATAGGAGAAAAACCACTTCCAAATTTATCAAGACTAATTGCTCCTTAGAGGGACATGTGCTCCAAAAATAGAGAACATTTTGTGACAAATGCAAAAGAAAACAATACAGACAAACCAAAAAAAACAAGACAAAAAAAAACAAGAACAACAACAGACATAGGGGGTCATTTACTAAGGGCCCGAATCGCGTTTTTACGGCGGGTTACCCAAATTTTTCCGTTTTGCAACGATTTTTCCTGAATTGCCCTGGGTTTTTGGCACACGCGATCGGATTGTGGCGCATCGGCGCCGGCGTGCACACAACGGAAATGGGGGGTTGGCCGTATGAAAACCCGACGGATTCGGAAAAAACACCACATTAAAAAAAAAAAGTGTCGCTGGACATGCGCTTACCTGCACCCGGCCCGGCTTGGTGAAGTTCAATGCATTCCGACGAACTTCAGCGCAGCAGCGACACCTGGTGGACATCGGGGGAACTGCCTTAGTGAATCGCCGGAAGACCCGAATCCTCCACACAGAACGCGCCGCTGGATCACGAATGGACCGGGTAAGTAAATGTGCCCCATAGACTCACTTGATGGATTCAGATAAAACAAAAATGGAAATGAACATTTACAACTACGTCAAAGACAAATTGTCAACAACCTGTGAACTTCACCAATCACTAGAACAGGAAATCCTTGTCAACCGACCTGAATAGAGCGCATGGTTGCACTGCTGTTAACAAATCTCCGAAGAAATGTATAACTGTAAGTCCCGCCCATTATAATGATTGTCACGGATGCTACTGCGACCCATGCTTCCGTGTGCCCCTCTCACTTGCGGCCTCTCTTACCTAGCGGCGCTCTAGTGACAATCTCCTTGCTTCAGTGCTCTTGACCCCTACTAGGGCGCGCGCGCGCCAGCCAGCCGTCTGCGATTTGAAGGGCCAGTGCACCACTAATTGGCGCTGGCCACCAAACTACCTATAAAGGCTCAACCTCTTCCTGTGACCCCTGCCGGATCTTTGTGCTTCCATGCCTAAGAGTAAACTGCGTTCCAAGCCCTTTGTGATTATCCTGATTTCCCGTTGTGACCTCGATTCTGTTCCTGACTCCGATCCCATGCTGCCTGTCCTGACCTATTGCTACGTCCCGACTCGGATCCTGCGCTTGTCTTGACCTCCTGCCTGTTCCTGAAGACGAGTTTGCCTTACGATTCTGCAGTATGCCTTGGCCGCAACCACGAACAAAGTAGCGCCTGTGGAAGGACCTGGTGGTTTCACGTCGCAACAAGTCCAACCTGCTTTGCGACCGGCTCTGGTGAAAAACGGGAACCACTTAGACTTCGGTCCCAGGTGTCGGTTTACGCCATTATCCGCGGTCGTACAGTGGATCCACTACCACCTATCCTAATTAATGATTAATGGGGGTTCCATTAGTTAAACCTTCAAAATCGCTCACTTATGTATAAGGGTGTAAATTGTATTAGAGACAAACCCCTATAACACGAGTGGACCTGACGTTTCCATTCGGGTTTGGGTTCGGTCACCCCTGGCCAATCACAGCAATGGCTAGTTATTAGGGCGCCAGTTTGCTGCATTGGCCATTCGCCCACCATTCCAGCAATATGTCCTGGTTACACGGACTGAACCTGAATCCAGAACCAAAAGATTGGGTCCGCTCATTTCTTCCTATAATCTGATATTTGGAATATTCATTCTGGACCTGTCATAAAATAACCTAAGGACAACATCCCCATTACCTTTAAGACCCTCTTCAATCGTCATCCTACTGTATGTGTCAGTAAGAGCAGTGATCCGGCTCGGGTCGGAGCTCCACTATAACTACAGAGCAAGGTTTGGAAATCATTTTGCGGCGCCCTACGATGTGTCACACAGAATGTAGTCACCGCTGGGCGATAAGGAACAAGAACTGTAACGGATAACTATTATTTGCTGCAGGGTGGAAAATCAGGTCGTGATTGACAGGAAAAGAGGCTTGTGCTGCGATAGAGCAATGGCTAATTCTTTATAATGTAATATACTCTGTAATCATCTCCGAAATCATGAAACAGTAATTACCGTGTAATGGTCCTCCGTCCCTCCTGACCTTGGGAGAAGCAGTAGGACGTTACTTTGGAAATTGCCTCTTGGTAGAGGATAGTATTAAATAAGTTTCAGTCGTATTGAACCTGGAAAAAGGTTTTTGTCCAGAGTTTGAGAACTACTGGAGTAGCTCGAGGAGTCATCATGTGATAGACGACCTATATATAAATATGTATATAGTAATAGTGTAATAGTGATTATTTTTTTTCTCGTTTTACTGTCCTTATCTGTATTAAAAGGGACACTTCCTGTTCTATAAAATGAGTCATGCACCTGTACAATATAACAGTTTGTTCGCCTGATATGACACTTTGTGCACCTGTGTGACATCACATGACCAGTGATATAACGAGCCCTGGACTTGTGTGATATCAGATGACCAGGGATATAATGAGCCTTGCACCTGCTGGGTGGAACTTGAATTGAAGGGCCGAAGGTTCCCGGTTATCTCGATTCGTTCCTTCGATTCTGTCCTATCCATCGTGCTGCTTGTCCTGACCCATTGCTAACGTCCCGACTCGGATCCCGTTGCTGCCTGCTCCCTGATGACAAGTTTGCCTTACGTCATCTGTCTGCAACTACGCTTGGCCAGCCCAAACGCACTTTGTCATTTTTAAACGTTTTTCTTTCTTTTGTAGTTTCTACAACATTCAGCCTGTGAAGGACCTTGTGGTACCATAACATTCGCAACAAGGTCCAACCTGCTTTGCGCGGCTCTTGGTGAAAACCGGGTGCACATAGACTCCATCCTAGGTCGATTTACGCCTTGTCCGCAGTTGGTTCAGAGGATCCACTACCACCGATCCTATATATATAAGGGGGTTCCAGTGGTTTAAACCTTCAAGATCGCTTACTTATATATAAGTTCTATACATTGTATTAGAGACAAACCCCATATACATGGAGATAGTGGAGTGTTTTGGGTTCGGTCACCCCTGGACAATCACAACAATGGCTAGTTACTAGGGCACCAATTTACTGCACTGGCCTTTCACCCACCATATTGGCAATATGTCCTGGTTACGGATAAAGTGACAGCGTAACGTGAATCCGACGAACCTGAACAAAAGATTGGGTCCTCTCATTTCTACCTATAATCTGATGTTTGGAATATTAGTTCTGGACCTGTCATAAAAAAAACTAAGAACATACCTTTAAGAAGACCAATCATCGTCTTATTGTATTTGTCAGTAAGAGGAGTCATTCCCTTTAAGACCCCTCTTCAATCGTCATCCTAACTCCATGTATGTTGTGCAGTGGAGCAGTGATCCGGCCTCGGGTCGGAGCTTCACTATAACTATAGAGCAAGGTTTGGAAATCATTTTGCGGCGCCCTCGATGTGTGACACAGAATGTAGTCACGCTGGGCGATAAGACAAGAACTGTAACGGATAAACTATTATTGCTGCAGTGTGGAAATCAGGCCGTGATTGACAGGAAAAGAGGCTTGTGCTCGCGATAGAGCAATGGTAATTCTTATAATGTAATATACTCTGTAATCATCTCCGAAATCATGAAACAGTAATTACCGTGTAATGGTCCTCCGTCCCTCCTGACCTTGGGAGAAGCGTAGGACGTTACTTTGGAAATTGCCTCTTGGTAGAGGATAGTATAAATAAGTTTCAGTCGTATTGAACCTGGAAAAGGTTTTTGTCCAGAGTTGAGAAGAACTATTTGGAGTAGCTCGAGGAGTCATCATGTGATAGATGACCTATATATATATATATTTTACTTTTTTTTTTTTCTTGTTTACTGTCCTTAATCTGATTAAAAGGGACACTTCTGTTCTATAAAATGAGTCATGCCCCGTACAATATAACAGTTTGTTCGCCTGATATAACACTTTGTGCACCTGTGTGACATCACATGACCAGTGATATAACGACCCTGGACTTGGTGATATCAGATGAACCAGGGATATAATGAGCCTTGCACCTGTGTGACATCTACAATGAACCAGTATATGAGGAGACCTGCGGCCTTTGGACAATCAACGACATCACATGACCAGGGATATAACTAGCTGTGCAACTGTGTGACATCACATGACCAGGGATATAACTATCTGTGCACCTGTGTGACATCACATGACCAGGGATATAACGAGTCTGGAACCTGTATGACATCACATGACCTGGAATACAACAAGCCATGCACCTGTATGACATCACATGACCAAGAATGTAACAAGCTCTGCACTTGTGTGATATCACATGACCAGGGATATAACTAGCTATGCAACTGTGTGACATCACATGCCAAGTGATGTAATGAGCCCTGCACTTGTGTGACATCACATGACCATGGATATAACGGGTCTGGCACCTGTGTGACATCTCAAGACCAGGGATATAATGAGCCCTGCACCTGTGTGACATCACATTAAAAGGGATATCATGGCTCGTGCACATGTGTCACATAACAGGACAATGGATATACCGTACTGTGCACCTGTGTGACATGACATGACCTCGGATACAATGGGGGTCATTTACTAAGGGCCCGATTCGCGGTTTCCCGACGTGTTACCCGAATATTTCCGATTTGCGCCGAATTCCCCTGAATTGCCCCAGGATTTTGGCGCACGCGATCGGATTGTGGCTGGGTGGAACTTGAATTGAAGGGCCGAAGGTTCCCGGTTATCTCGATTCGTTCCTTCGATTCGTCCATTCGATCCGTGCTGCTTGTCCTGACCCTTGCTAACGTCCCGACTCGGATCCCGTGCTGCCTGCTCCTGATGACAAGTTTGCCTTACAGATTGCTGTTGCAACTACGCTTGGCCAGCCAACCATCTCTGCTGACTCAAATGGCCTTTGTGTTTTTGTGTAGTTTCTACGCAATATTGCTGGAAGGACCTTTGTGGGGTACCAACCATCGCAAGCAAGGTCCAACCTGCTTTGCGCGGCTCTTGGTGAAAACCGGGTGCACATAGACTCCATCCTAGGTCGATTTACGCCATTGTCCCATTGTTCAGAGGATCCACTACCACCGATCCTGATATATATAATGGGGGTTCCAGTGGTTAAACCTTCAAGATCGCTGACTTATATATAAGTCTATACATTGTATTAGAGACAAACCCCATAACATGGAGATAGTGGAGTGTTTGGGTTCGGTCACCCCTGGACAATCACAACAATGGCTATTTTACTAGGGCACACAATTACTGCCTGGCCTTTCACCACCATATTGGCAATATGTCCTGGTTACGGACTGTGAAGCGTACTGGTTGAATCCAATGAACCTGAACAAAAGATTGGGTCCTCTCATTTCTACCTATAATCTGATGTTTGGAATATTAGTTCTGGACCTGTCATAAAAAAAACTAAGAACATACCTTTAAGAAGACCAATCATCGTCTTATTGTATTTGTCAGTAAGAGGAGTCATTCCCTTTAAGACCCCTCTTCAATCGTCATCCTAACTCCATGTATGTTGTGCAGTGGAGCAGTGATCCGGCCTCGGGTCGGAGCTTCACTATAACTATAGAGCAAGGTTTGGAAATCATTTTGCGGCGCCCTCGATGTGTGACACAGAATGTAGTCACGCTGGGCGATAAGACAAGAACTGTAACGGATAACTATTATTGCTGCAGTGTGGAAATCAGGCCGTGATTGACAGGAAAAGAGGCTTGTGTCGCGATAGAGCAATGGTAATTCTTATAATGTAATATACTCTGTAATCATCTCCGAAATCATGAAACAGTAATTACCGTGTAATGGTCCTCCGTCCCTCCTGACCTTGGGAGAAGCGTAGGACGTTACTTTGGAAATTGCCTCTTGGTAGAGGATAGTATAAATAAGTTTCAGTCGTATTGAACCTGGAAAAGGTTTTTGTCCAGAGTTGAGAAGAACTATTTGGAGTAGCTCGAGGAGTCATCATGTGATAGATGACCTATATATATATATATTTTACTTTTTTTTTTTTCTTGTTTACTGTCCTTAATCTGATTAAAAGGGACACTTCTGTTCTATAAAATGAGTCATGCCCCGTACAATATAACAGTTTGTTCGCCTGATATAACACTTTGTGCACCTGTGTGACATCACATGACCAGTGATATAACGACCCTGGACTTGGTGATATCAGATGACCAGGGATATAATGAGCCTTGCACCTGTGTGACATCACATGACCAGGTATGGAGGAGACTGCGCCAGTGGACATCAATGACCAGGGATATAACTAGCTGTGCACCTGTGTGACATCACATGACCAGGGATATAACTAGTGTGCAACTGTGTGACATCACTGACCAGGTGATATACTATCTGTGCACCTGTGTGACATCACATGACCAGGGATATAATGAGTCTGGAACCTGTATGACATCACATGACCTGGAATACAACAAGCCATGCACTGTATGACATCACATGACCAAGAATGTAACAAGCTCTGCACTTGTGTGATATCACATGACCAGGGATATAACTAGCTATGCAACTGTGTGACATCATATGACCAGGGCTATAACTAGCTATGCAACTGTGTGACATCACATGCCAAGTGATGTAATGAGCCCTGCACTTGTGTGATATCAGATGACCAGGGATATAATGAGCCTTGCACCTGTGTGACATCACATGACCAGGTATATGAGGAGACATGCGCCAGTGGGACATCACATGACCAGGGATATAACTAGCTGTGCACCTGTGTGACATCACATGACCAGGGATATAACTATCTGTGCACCTGTGTGACATCACATGACCAGGGATATAACGAGTCTGGAACCTGTATGACATCACATGACCTGGAATACAACAAGCCATGCCACCTGTATGACATCACAGACCAAGAATGTGAACAAGCTCTGCACTTTGTGTGATATCACATGACCAGGTTAACTAGCTATGCAACTTGTGTGACATCACATGCCAATGGATGTAATGAGCCCTGCACTTGTGTGACATCACATGACCCCGGATATAACGGGTCTGGCACCTGTGACATTCTCAAGACCAGGATATAATGAGCCCTGCACCTGTGTGACATCACATTAAAAGGGATATCATGGCTCTGTGCCATGTGTCACATAACAGGACAATGGATTATACCGTACTGTGCACCTGTGTGACATGACATGACCTCGGATACAATGGGGTCATTTACTAAGGGCCCGATCGCGGTTTCCCGACGTGTTTCCCCGAATATTTCCGATTTGGCGCCGATATTTCCCCTGAATTGCCCCAGGATTTTGGCGCACGGCGTCGGTTGTGGCGCATCGGGCGCGGGCAAGCACGTGACGGAACATAGGGGGTGTGCCGAACCGAAAACCCGACGGATTCGGAAAACCGCCCGCCCATTTAAACAAAAAAAGTGCTCGGGAGCTTGCACTTTACCTCACTAGGAATAGGCCGGTGAACTTGAGCGCGTTCCGTGTTGTTCAGCGCAGCACCTGTGGTGACATTCACTTGCCAGATGATACACTCAGAATTTTCAGAGGACTGTAAACATAAAGCGTATGAGAGCACTGTCTTTAGCATGACAGCAGCGAATGTAGGTAAAAACTGTGAGGAATTGATACAGAAGTATATTTGGAGACTTGTATAACTTTTCATACATCAAACACATATCAATTATATTGCTGAACATGGACGACCCTTGGCGGATGTTGTAGAACGGCTCCGAGCGGTCCTGTAATACGGAAGTGTTCAGAGTTGATTGTTCCCTTTTTTCCTTAACTGTCAGGAAATATTCATTTGTTCTCATTCCAATAGTCACTATGTCAAATATTGTCATCCCACAGAAAGTTTCTCATGAACTGGTGTTTCACCAGAAATATGAATAAGTCTACTCGGATCTGTCAACCCTGTTCAAGAACCAGGTAATTGTTTCCTATTATCGTCGAAATTTCTGATACGTATATTCGGACCTATAAGGCGCTGCACACTATTTAGCAAGAACAATCTGTGATAAAATTTCTATGTCTAATCGTCCAAAGATAAGGAAGATGCACGCACTGCCAGAGCCGTCCTGACCTTGTCCTGGAATCAGGTGAAGCGCGGACAAACTTATAGTCACCGGCATTACTGCCAAGAGGATGGAAATGGTGGTAGGCACGAGCTGTCGTGCAAGTAACGATGTGTAGTAGAGCTGGTTGTGAAGTTATGGATGTGCAGCGACTGTGTTCATGTTGATGAATGTATGTGGTTAAGAGATGATGTGATGTGAATGTAGTAAAGAGATGGTGACTGACTATGGTTTGTTAGCAGAGCTGTTTTGAGTAAAATGGTCGTAGCGGAGCTGTGTGCAAGTGATGGTTTGTAGCAGGACCGCTGGGAGTAAATGTGGTGTAGATGTGGCTGGTGCAAGTGATGGTTGTAGAAGAGTGGTGTGAGACCTGAATTGTGTAGAATAGCTGTGGGAGTACAGGTAAATAAATGGTTGTAGAAGAGCGTGTGGTGAGTGTATGGGATGTAGGAACGCAGTGTGGCAGTGAATGGCTCGCTGCAGAATGAGATGTGTCGTGTAAGTATGGCGTGCATTGTTGTGTGCAGTTTATGGATTCAGCATGGTAAGTGTGTTTTTTCAAAGATGATAGTAAGAACTTGATTGACCTTGACTTGACTTGACAAATGTAGCAACATGTGGTGAGTAAAGTTGCTGTAGCAAAGCTGTGGGTTGTAGGGAATTTGTAGCAGAGCTTTGTGTTTAGGAATGAATGTACAGTGCTATGTGTGAGTGTAATGGATGGAGCCACTGAATGCTGTTACATTGGAATGAATGCAGAAAATCTGAGTGAGTGAAACTGTAGCAAGAGATATGTGAGTGGATGTTTGTAGCAGTGCCTGTTTTTGTTAGTGTATGGAGTAGCAATGATAGTGTGAGTGTATGGATGGAGGTAACGTCAGTGCAATGTGGCACTTACTTACCCGGCCATTCGCGTTTCCAAGCGACGCGCTTCTCTGACGGCGTTCGGTGGTTTCCGGCGATTTGAAGGTGTCTGCGCCCGATGTCCAACCAGGTGTCGCTTCTTTCATTACTTCTTGCGCAAAGATCCGCCGAGGTGCCCCTGGATGTTCATCGTCTGTCACGTGGGCATGTGAGTACGCCCGAATGCGAGCATTTTTTTTTAAATGTGGTGGTTTTACGAATCCGTACGGGTTTTACGTTCGGCGACCCCCGCGATTCGTTGTGCATGCCACGACGATGTGCCACAAACCGATCACGTGACGCCAAAATCCCGGGACAATTCAGTGGAAAATCTCGGCAAATTGGACAATTTCGGTGGTACACTCGGGAAAACGCAAATCGGGTCCCTTATTAAATGACCCCTCAACTGTTTTCATTTGAGTGAATGTAGAAACTCTGAGTGAGTGAATATGCAAAGAGATATGGGAGGAGTGATGGTTGTAGCAGAGCTGTTTAGTTAGTAATCTTGGGGGGATTAGCAATGTATGTGTGAGTGTAGATGGATGGAGTAGCACATAATTTATTCATTTGAGTGAATTGTAGAAATTGGAGTGGGGAATTGTGAGCAAGAGATGTGTGAGGGAGTGTATGAGTTGTAGCGTGCTGTGGTTAAATGAAATGTATGCAGTGCTGGTGCGTGGTGTATTGGATTACGCAATGTTTTTTGGACGTGAATGATGTAGTTCGTTGTGAGTTGACTAGAAGGAGCTGTGTGTGAGTAAATGAAGTAGAGTTTGTATTTGTGATGATTGGGAATTTTTAATGTGCTGTCAAAATATATATTTTTTGGTTTTGTTTGGATGACTAAATAAGTGGCGGTAGAAAGAAATGCAGTGAATAAATGCAATGTAATGCGCAGAGTAACCTGTAACTGTGAACAATGTAAAGCTAGACTTAGGACTGGAAACAGTTCTATCCATTACCTGTATGAGTTGATCGGCGCAGAGGCTGCTCCTATGGATCCGTCTCTTATCAGACTGGGTCGGCCCCTTACAAAATCGCAGCCAGCGCGGTATAACAATGGCTCAGATCATTATGGAAATTTGGCAATTGTCTGATATTTGTGGAACAAAGACGCAACACCCACAAGATGGAGATTTTACTTCCACTGTCGCGGCAATCTTCAATTGAAAAGCCGCACGGCACAATGCAGCCTGCAGCGGGTGTCACAGCTTAACAACACCCCCACGATTGCGGCATGGACCTGAAAAAAATAAAATAAAATTGCGCCGGATTTATCTGGGTCCATTTTGAGCATCGGTATTAAAATATTTGCATGAAGTAACGTCGCATTAGCGGCATTAAGATGTACGGATAATTATCTGGCCAGCGAATGCAAAAACGTTACAAATTGCCGCTCGTTGAGTTTTGAAGCGAATCTGAAGGAGCTTTTATGATGGCGGCCTCGTTGATGCAGCAGAGCCTGGCTTTGTCGCTTAAGTGCATCGTTGATGTGAATGTTTTAGAGTAGGAAAACTAAAATCTAGCTCGCTCGTTGTCACAAAAATACAACGAAGCGGGGTAAAGGCTTTGCTAGACCGCGAAAGACCGCGGAAGTACTAGAATGGGAAGCACGGTCGAAGGCTAAATAGTCGGACGAAAGTGAGTCGGACACAAGGGTGGCGAGACGTGCACTCAATGTACTAAGGTCCAGTCGGGACGCAGTTTTACGTCGGGTTGCGCCAAATGCCCCAGGTTTTGGCGCCACGCGACAGGATTGTGTCGCATTCGGCGCCGCTTTCTACGGACAGAAATCGAGGGCGTTGCCATCGGACAACTCTAACGTATTCGGACAAAAAATGGCGAATTTAAAAAAACTTTTTGGTGTCGCAAGATCAGCACTTACATGCACCGGAAAGACGGGTGTAATTACGTGAACTCGGCCGCCGCGAGTCGACACCTGCTTTGGATATCTGGCCCGCTACGACCTTATGTGAACTCCCGCCGGCCTACCGTTATCCAGTCGGACAACGCGCCGCAGATCCGCGACTAATTGACAGGTAAGTAGATGGACCCCAATCTGTCAGATCAGTGGCACCATAGTGATGGAGTGCACCCCGTAAATTTGATGTGTTCGAGGTCCACTGCTGGTGGACATTAATGGCAGGGGGGTTAAGCACCCAACTCAAGAACCAGACCCAAACTTACAATTGGCTGTCAGTAGTTGGGGTCAGAGTGTTTCTGAAACCCACAAAGTTCAATACGAATGTGAACATTGCGGATCGGGTTAAATAGGAGGGTAATATCTCGGGCGGAAACAACACACACACTCCCAAATCAGTATCATGACTGGATGATGTTGCAATACACAGGAACCCTGCCACTATAGAACTGTATGGCACTATTACACTGGAGGAAGTAATGGAGCCGTCATGTCTCTGTACAAACTCTTATATAGCGTTTAGGGCGGATAGTGCAGGACATGGGTGGCTACCAGTAGCCACCCCCGGAGTAACCCTTTAAACCAACCCAGATTGTGCAAATGAAACTGGAAGTTTTCGGATTTATTACTGCTGATTTCCCTTTAAGGATGTGACTCATTTATGGGAAAGTCTGCATTAGCCTTATTTGTGATATTTTTATCTTTTGAGTCTTGGCCTTGAACCAACATTGAGAACATTGTTGTTGATGTGATGTTTCCACTAAAAACAGAAGCTCTGCAAAAATATGTCTAATTAGATTTATGTGAGAAGTCGACAAGAGAGAGAGAAATTCTCGAGGAGCTTTCCCTATAATCCTGGAACGATTCTTGACGGTTCCAATGTATACTGCCACACAGAGCGGAGCCTGAAGAGGCTTGGATCCCTCATTAACTCCGATTTATTATGTGGAGGTTCTGATGAGCAAGATTTGATGCTCTCAGGGGATGACAGTTTTTTGGAAATATAATTCTGGATGCTTCTTCGTTATTTTCACACTCTAAGACTTAAGGGGATGTCTAGGTAAATAAATATGGTATCAGACTCAAATTTTAAAAGAAGACCTTTGTCCACATGACTCCTGGCATCCTCACCGTCACACACGCCCCCGGGAGTTCCCAGCTGCTGGGTCTTGCTATCCTGGCTGTGCCGCTCCTCTTCCCTCCCTCCCTCTTGGTGCACTGTCCAGCTTCTTTAAGGCCCGCAAAGTACAATGGCATAATGTAATTCCCACTATCCCTATTACCTGATTTGTCGATCTGGTTTCCCCTGCTTGAAAGATTGTAACCAGACAGGGAACAAAGAATTTGATCCGTTGGGCACTGATTGCTGGACCCCTCTATGATCCACGAGAAAAGAACCCCCACAATCACGGAAATTGGATGGTTGTATAGGAATGGCTAGTAACCCAGTTCTGCCTGATTCCAGTTGGAATTTTTCCTCTACCCTCTGTTGTCAGAGAAATATGAAGGGACTTAATCATAGTCTGTTTAGACTGTTTTGAGCGTCTTTTAGACACGCAAAAAAATCTGGCGCATCCTCGTTAAGTAGTGCGCATTTTGCGCCATTTTCTGGTGCACGGCAAAGTTCGGCACTTAGTGGTTCTGAGTCTGAGTCCCTGCCATTTATCTGAAAGTGAGAGTGAGTGCGTCCTAACGATTTTTGCACCGGATCTATTACTAATTTTGCGCCAAATAGGCGGCCGAAAATGCACCTCGCTCTGGATGCAGTGCACTGGCCGAAAAAAATCACTTTACAATTACTTAAAAAAACGATATTTTTATGGTTCCCAAATGAAGAATTCCGCACTCCAATGCAAAGCATGGAAAATACTTCGGAGCAGTTTTTAAAAAAGAAAAGAATGGTAAAATTTACTCCAGAACCGACTTTCATTCATTGTCTATGGGGATCATCTCGGGAGTGATTATTGTCTATGGGGATCTCTTCTCGGAGTGATTATTGTCCTATTGGATCATCTCTTGGGTGATTATTGTCTATGGGATCATCTCTGGGAGTGATCATTGTCTATGGATCACTCTCTGGGAGTGATTATTGTCTATGGGATCATCCTCTGGGAGTGATTACTTGTCTATGGGGGGATCATCTCTGGGAGTGATTTATTGTCTAGGGGATCATCTCTGGGAGTGATTATTATCTATGGGATCATCTCTGGGGAGGATTATTGTCCCTAGGGGATCATCTCTTGGAGTGATTATGTCTATGCGGATCATCTCTGGGAGTGATTATTGTCCTATGGGATCATCTCTGGTAGGATTATTGTCTATGTGATCATCTCTGGGGAGTGATTATTGTCTATGGGATCATCTCTGGAGTGATTATTGTCTATGGTCATCTCTGGGAGTGATTATTGTCCTATGGATCATCTCTGGGAGTGATTATGTTATGGGATCTCTCTGGGAGTGACGTAGTGTGTCCCCTATGGGATCATCTCTGGGAGTGATTATTAACTATGGATCCTCTGGGGGTAGTGATTTATTGTCTATATGGATCATCTCATGCGGAGTGGATTCAATTGTCTATGGGGATCATCTCGTGGGAGTGATTATTGTCTATGGGGAATCATCTCTGGGAGTATTTTGTCTTGGGAATTCATCTCTGGGAGGGAGTATTGTCTAGGTATCATCTCTGGGAGTGATTATTGTCTTGGGAATCATATCTGGGAGTGATTATTGTCTATGATCATCTCTGGAAAGTGATTATTTCTAGGGGATCAGCTCTGGGAGTGATTATTGTCTATGGGATCATCTCTCTGGGATGGATCATTGTCTATGGATCATCTCTGGAGCTGATTATTGTCTATGGGATCATCTCTGGGAGTGATTATTGTCTATGGGATCATCATCTGGGAGTGACATTTGTCTACTGTGATCATCTCTGGGAGTGATTATTGTCTATGGAAGCATCGCTGGGAGGGATTATTGTCCTATATGGATCATCGCGGGGAGTGATTATATGTCCTTGGGATCATTCTCTGGGAGTGATTATAGTTGTCTATGCGGAATCATCTGCTTGGGATTGATTATTGTCTAGGGATCAAATCTCTGGGAGTGATTATTGGTCTATGGATCATCTCTGGGAGGGATTTTGTCTATGGGCTCATCTCTTGGAGTGATTATTGTCTATGGATCATATACTGGGACCGTGATTAATTGTCCTATGGTATCATCTCTGGGAGTGATTATTGTCTAGTGGGATCATCTCTGGGATGATTACATTGTCCTATGGATTCATCTCTGGGCGTGATATATTGTCTATGGATCCTCTCTGTGAGTGATTATGTCTATGGGCATCATCTCTGGAGTGATTATTGTCTATGGGATCAGCTCACGGGAGTGATTTTGTCGTATGGGATCATCCCTCTGGGAGTGATTATTGTCTATGGTATCCCGTCTCTGGGAGTGATTATTGTCTATGGTATAATCCTGGGAGTGATTATGTGTCTACCTAATTGGATCCTCTCCTGGTGAGTGATTATTGTCGTATGGGGATCATCTCTGGGGGTGATCATTGTCATGGGATCATCTCTCTGGGGTGATTATGTCTATGGATCATACTCTGGGAGTGATTAATTGTCTAATGGTATCCATCTCCTGGTAGTGATCACTGGTCATGGGGATCATCTTCTGGGAGTGATTATTTCTATGGGATCATCTCTTGGGATGTGATTATTGTCTATGGGCATCATCCTGGGATGGAATTTTGTCTATGGGCTCATCTCTGGAGTGGATTATTGTCTATGGGATCATCTCTGGGAGTGATTATGTGTCTATGGTCATCTCTGGGAGTGATTATTGTCTATGGGATCATCTCCTGGGAGTGATTATTGTCTATGGGATTCATCTCTGGGAGTATTATTGTCTATGGGATCATCTCGGTAGTGATATATTGTCTATGGGATCATCTCTGGGAGTGATTATTTCTATGGTTCATCTCTGGAGTGATTATGTGTCTATGGGAATCCTCTCTGGGAGTGATTATTGTCTATGGGATCAATCTCTGGAGTGATTATGTCTATGGATCATCTCTGGGAGTGGGAATTATTGTCTATTGGATCATCTCTGGGAGTGATTATTGTCTATGGATCATCTCTGGGGTGATATTGTCTATGTGGATCCTCTCTGGGAGTGATATTGTCTATGGATTCATCTCTGGAGTGATTATTGTCTATGGGATCATCTCTGGTAGTGATTATTGTCTATTGGATCATCTCTGGGAGTGATTATGTCTATGGGATCATCTCTGGGAGTGGATTCATTGTTCTATGGGATCATCCTGGGAGTGATTATTGTCTATGGGATATCCTCTGGGAGTGATTATTGTCTATGGTGATCATCTCTGGGAGTGATTTTGTCTATCGGGTCATCTCTGGGAGTTATTATTGTTATGGGAATCATCTCTGGGAGGATTATTGTCTAGGGATCATCTCTGGGAGTGATTATTGTCCTATGGGATCAATCTGCTGGGAGTTTAGTGTCTTATTGTAGACAGCTTAAAATATTATATCAGTCTCCATTTACTGTACATTATAATAAAAAGGAAAAGACTCATTTCAGCAAGAATTTATTTTTTTTCTTTCCCATCCTCTGTAACTTTTAGTGTCCTGCGTTTACATCACAATGAGACGGTTTTGGTGCAGAGATGAATCCCTGGACGTTCTGTCACATTTTCTCATCTCCTGTCATTGATTCGTCACAAATGAGATCTAACAATTTTGGACAAATTTAAGGCGCAAATGAATCTGACATGGAAGACAAATCCCAAGTGCATTTACGAAGGCAGAACCAAGTGCCATCATAATCAGGACCAAAAAGAGAGCAACATCACAGGCGCAAAATAGGCGAACCTGAAAGACCCCACTATGAATTAATGTTCCCCGCTATGTGTTTTTTCCAGGATGGGATATGGAAAACCTCGCCTCTTTTAGCTACGTTGTAAGCCAACCCCGCTAACATCAAGCAGTACTTTCATGAAGCCCTATGACAGTGGTGGCGAACCTATGGCACTGGTGCCAGATGTTGCAAACTCGGAGCCCTTTCTGTGGGCACTCAGGCCAGAGATGACTCCAGGTATCTTCCTGCAGTCCCCAGACACCCAGGACTTGGCTGTGCACAGAGGTATTTTAAAGTGACAGCTCTACCTGGGAACTATTTTCTTTTCTGCTTTATTGGTGTCCTCAGGTGCTGCTATCAATGAAAACCTGTTACAAGAAGGAGTAATAAATCACAAATTAAATTTGCTGTGTTGGCATTTTGCGATAAATAAGCAGGTCCTTTTATATTTTGTCACTCGGCCCTCTAAATGTTTGCCATCACTGCCCTATGACATTATGCTGGAAAAAACCAAAGGCCAGTATTTGGGTAAAAACCAGTACGAGATAAGGAAGGTGGCCCTGGGACTGGAGCTGGGGTATTTTTTTCGGATAATAATGTTATATGGGGTGTTTTGCACTTTAACGCGAATGGGGGGGCAGGCTTGTTTGGGGCTACCATCCCTCCCATGGCTGCCTCACCAACGTTCCCTGCCTAGTTTACGTGGGTTTTATAAGCTCCTGTCCCTCTCACCACCTCTTGGCTGAGTCGGCCCGACGCTGCCCACCCTCCGTCCTTTGTTATTCTTCCATTTGGATTGTATTTTAATTTACTATGTGTTTTCTTGCTTATCTTTGAGTCGCAGCTGCGGATAAAGGAATGATAGTGATGAGAATGCTCTGCTGGCCGACTTTTGCCAGGTTGCGGAGACCAGCTTGGGTATACCTGGGCTGAGCACGAGGAGACCACTAAAAATCAGTGCCTTTTCCAAAGCCTTTGGCTTTGTTTTTTGGTGGAGATAATAAAGCTGTTGGAACACCTTTTTACAACCCAGCAAGAGTTGCGTTCTGTTGTGGTAATAAAGTTTGGTTGATAAGGGGTTTTGTTTTACCGCGGCATTAAGTGCCCTGGTGTTTTTGCATTCAAGGGTAACGGGTAGTTCATAGCAATTCAGTTCTATGTTATTCCAGAAGGAACAAGATGCCCAAACTATAGACAAACGCTGTACAATGTTGGCCACCTGTCAGTTGGGATCCTGCCTCAGTGTAGGTCAAACTGGTTTGGCTTATATGATCGGCTTTTCAACTAATGGTTCTGGAAGTAGAGTTCTCCCTTACAAAGACCTTCCAATTAAGACCGCCTTATAGGCGTTGGAACTTATAGCCATTGACGGCTCCACTAGGGGATTCTGGATATATGAAAGTTATTAAAAGTGTGTGTTGCACGGGTTCTGCTGTATAGATGAACCCCTTGGAAATCATCTCCTCTTATGGGCCCAAGGAACCTTGGCAGATCCAGACAGTGGTACAATCTCCTTGTTTTAACAACAAAGTGTCCAATTCCTAAGTAGAAAGCCCTTCATGGAAATGGACAAATCCAACAAGAAAGAGTGTCCACCAGTGTAAGGTTTCTAAGACATCACCCTACCACCCGATTCCCGTGATCCGTCATTTTTTAGATTATTCCTTGTTTTTAATCTTTATTTTTCAAATGAGAATCTTAGTGTAGAGGGGGCGGAGCTCAGACTACAGTTTTAAAGGTTCCTGCTTGTGCACCTATTCCTTCTTTCTACTTTTTCCCATCACCTTGGGGCACAAAAAATTTCTAAGACAGTCTGTAACTATGTGCAGTTTCCTGTGTATAATGCAGTGGGGCGCCAGTCAGGATGTCTGGCGTCAGAACATTTTTAATGAATCTGCGCCCCTGCACTGCCCTGGCGAGTTCACCACTTTATTTTGGTGCATCCTTAACATGGTGGGGCGTGCAACACACTTCTGTCAACTTTGCATGATAAATCTTACGCACAGGGCCAACCTGAGCACCAAACGCCCCCCATCAAGTACGCATAAATTTGTGTTGGCCTGAAGAATAGGCACCAAGCCTACGCAATCCACAAATGTGGCACACGGTTACACTTCTTAATAACCTGTGAAGTAGTTTTTGCACTAAAAAGCACTGCAAAGTCGGGGACAGAAACTGGTGCAATGTGTCTTACTCGATTAAGGGGTTCATTTACTAATGTCCGATTCGCCTTTCCGATGTGTTAACACCAGCCCGAATATTTTCCGATTGCGACGATTTTTTCCCTGTATTTCCCCGGGATTTTGGCGCAACGCGATCGGACTTTGGTGGGCATACGGCGCCGGCATGAAACCTTCACGCGACGAAATCAGAGGGGCGTGGCCCGAACTTAAACCACGGATTCGGAACACTGCCGCATTTAAAAAACAAAAGTGGTCGGGGAGCTTGCACTTGTACCTTCAACCAGGAATAGGCCGTGAACTTGAGTGCGTTCCGCTGCTCTTACGCGCAGCATCGCGTCACCCTGGTGGACGTCGGAGAACTGCCCTAATTAATCCCGCCGGACCCCCCGATCCACCGCAGAGAACTCGCCGCTGGATCCGCGAATGGACCGGGTAAGATAATCTGCCCCATTGTGTCCCATTGCATTTACATAATAATTGAAGTCCATAGAAGGTAGAAAACATATGGACAAAGTAGTCATTTGCTCCTCCCCCAGTGCACCAAAGGGGTATTTTCATGAAAATAACAATGATTTTTTTTTTTTTTAAAGTTTGGAAACCAACTCCATTTACTTTGTAGTTTAATGTCCTGTTCCCTCATCCAAGAACTTTTATGTCTTGGACTTGGACCATCTAGATGAAGACCATCTGCATCTCATCCCCGAGCTTGGAACACGCGCCGATTCCGCTGGGAATTCTGGACTTTTTTGTTTTTCTGTTGCTTTTGGATCAAACTTAAGACCACAATTCTGCAAGCGAATCAATATGGAGTCATACAACAGATCATTATGTCTAATGTGAACACTAAACAATATCAGATTTTACGGGCAGCGTCACCCGACTCCACTCATGGAGATCCAGCAGCTGCGTCTCGGTATTAGGAGAGATATCCGCCATCTCCTGGGAGCGCCGGCACCAATATCATCCCACTTACTCTTTACTTAAGGCTGTTTGGCTGACGTGGAGGATATCTGATACAATTATGATTTCATGTGACCTCAAAGTGGCCGAGTAGAAGAACGTCCTGGACTATCACAACGCAGAGACCGGACTGGAAATCTATTCCTCTTCCACATTCCAGGAACATGACAGGAATCCATCCAAACTGCTGTGTCCACGGAATGTAGAAATATTAATGATACATATCACATAAATTGGTACACTGGATCTCCATCATTCTTCTTCTGTCTTTTTGTGCCCTTTTTTTTTGCGCTAAATGGCAAAAGTCGCACGTGGAGAATATACATTAGTGCGCAGCAAAACCCTGAAATGAACGATAGATGAGGGAAAGCTGGTTATTTTAGCTGCGTCGCCTAATTTTGACGTTTAAAATCGCAAAAATGGCGCAAAAAACGGTGCGCCTAAATGAAAAGGCGCAACAACAACAGAAAAAACGAGTGATAAATGTGGCCCGAAGAATCTGTGGCCTGATAGATAGATATGAGATATGAGAAAACTGTAAAATTGTAAAAACTCAGCGGAAAAACGTGATTCGGACCCTTAGTAAATGTCCCCAAATTTCCACTGCCTGTCGTAGGCACAAGAAGACGTGTGATACCAGGGACATATGACCCCCCCCCAAACCCCATTCCCCCTTCAATCCTGCCTACTCTAGGAACCCTTTACCCAACCTTATATCCCTCTCAATCCCATATTTTATAAATCAACTTTGGCCTGCCAACTTGTTTTGGTCCTGCCCAATAAAGCTTCTTTATAGATAGATATGAGATAGATAGATAGATAGATAGATAGATAGATAGATAGATGCTAGATATGAGATCGATAGATAGCTAGATAGACTAATAGATATGAGATAGATGATAGATAGAGGATATGAGATATATAGATAATAGATAGATTAGATAGATTAAAGATATGAGAATAGATCCGATAGATCGATAGATAGATAGCATAGATAGATATTAATAGATGATATGTGACATCACATGCCAAGTGATGTAATGAGCCCTGCACTTGTGTGATATCAGATGACCAGGGATATAATGAGCCTTGCACCTGACTTGTGTGATATCAGATGACCAGGGATATAATGAGCCTTGCACCTGTGTGACATCACATGACCAGGTATATGAGGAGACATGCGCCAGTGGGACATCACATGACCAGGGATATAACTAGCTGTGCACGCATCGCGCTGGCAAGCACGTGACGGAAATAGGGGGTGTGGCCGAACGAAAACCCGACGGATTCGGAAAAAACCGCCGCATTTTAAAACAAAAAAAGTGTTGCGGAGCTTGCACTTTACCTTCACTAGGAATAGGCCGGTGAACTTGAGCGCGTTCCGATCTTTTCAGCGCAGCACCTGTGTGACATCACATGACCAGAGATACAACAAGATTTATCAAGAGGAAGTAAACATAGAAGCTATAGAAGCACTTCTTAGAATGACAGCAAGCAGAGATGTAGAAAAACTGTGAGGAATTGATACAGAAAGTATTATTGGAGACTTTATAACTTTTCATTACATAAACAATATCAATTATTTGCTGAACATGGACGACCCCTGGCGGATTGTTGTAAACGGCTCCGGCGTCCTGTAATACGGAAGTGTCAGAGATTGATGTTGTCCCTTTTTCTCCTTACATCCGGAAATATCATTGTTCTCATTCCAATAGTCACAATGTCAAATATTTCATCCCACAGAAAAGTTTCTATGAATTGTGTTTCACAGAAATATGAATAACGTCTCGGATTTGTCACCTGTCAAGAACCAGTATTGTTCCTTATTTTAGTCGAATTTCTGATTACCGTAATATTTTCGACTATAAGGCGCTGCACACTATTTAGCAAGAAAAATCTTGATAAAAATTTCCTATGTCTTATCGTCCAAAGATAAGGAAGATGCAGCACTGCCAGAGCCTCCTGACCTCTGTCCTGGAGATCAGGTGAAGCTGCTGACAAAGCTCTATATTTTTCCCCTGAATTGCCCCAGGATTTTGGCGCACGCGATCGGATTGTGGCGCATCGGCGCTGGCAAGCACGTGACGGAAATAGGGGGTGTGGCCGAACAAAAACCCGACGAATTCGGAAAAACCACCGCATTTAAAACAAAAAAAGTGTCGCGGAGCTTGCACTTACCTTCACTAGGAATAGGCCGGTGAACTTCAGCACGTTCCGATGCTTTTCAGCGCAGCACCTGTGTGACATCACATGACCAGAGATACAACAAGATTTATCAAGAGGAAGTAAACATAGAAGCTATAGAAGCACTTCTTTAGAATGACAGCAAGCAGAGATGTAGAAAACTGTGAGGAATTGATACAGAAAGTATATTGGAGACTTGTATAACTTTTCATTACATAAACAATATCAATTATTTGCTGAACATGGACGACCCCTGGCGGATGTTGTAGAACGGCTCCGGACGTCCTGTAATATGGAAGTGTCAGAGATTGATGTTCTCTTTTTCCTTACATCCGGAAATATCATTGTTCTCATTCCAATAGTCACAATGTCAAATATTTCATCCCACAGAAAAGTTTCTATGAATTGTGTTTCACAGAAATATGAATAACGTCTCGGATTTGTCACCTGTCAAGAACCAGGTATTGTTCCTATTATATTGTCAAATTTCTGATTACCGTATATTTCAGACTATAAGACGCACTTTTTAGCAAGAAAAATCTTGAAAAAAAGGTCCTGTGTCTTATCGTCCAAAGGTCAGGAAGATGCAGCACTGCCAGAGCCTCCAGACCTCTGTCCTGGAGATCAGGTGAAGCGCTGACAAAGCTCTATAGTCACCTGCATTACTGCCATCGGATGGAGTGAATGGTGGTAGCAGAGCTGTGTGCAAGTAAATGATTGTAGTAGAGCTGTGTGTGAGTGTATGGATGTAGCAGCACTGTGTTCATTTGAATGAATGTATGTGGTAAGAGATGTGTGAGTGAATGTAGTAAGAGATTTGTGAGTGAATGGTTGTAGCAGAGCTGTGTTTGAGTAAATGGTAGTAGCGGAGCTGTGTGCAAGTGAATGGTTGTAGCAGGACCGCTGGGAGTAAATGGTTGTAGATGTGCTGTGTGCAAGTGAATGGTTGTAGAAGAGCTGTGTGAGAATGAATGGTTGATGAAGAGCTGTGTGGGAGTAAATGGTTGTAGAAGAGCTGTGTGTGAGTGTATGGATGTAGTAAAGCAGTGTGTAAGTGAATGGCTGCAGAAGAGATGTGTGTAAGTAAATGGATGTGGCAGTACTGTGTGTGAGTGTATGGATGTAGCAGTGGTAAGTGTGTTAATTTCAATGAATGTAGTAAGACTTGACTTGAACAAATGTAGCAAGAATTGTGTGAGTAAATGGTTGTAGCAAAGCTGTGTGTGAGTGAATAGTTGTAGCAGAGTTGTGTGAGGAAATGAATGTAGCAGTGCTATGTGTGAGTGTATGGATGGAGCAGCACTGAATGTGTTCATTTGAGTGAATGTAGAAAATCTGAGTGAGTGAATGTAGCAAGAGATATGTGAGTGAATGGTTGTAGCAGAGCTGTTTGTTAGTGTATGGATGTAGCAATGCTATGTGTGAGTGTATGGATGGAGTAGCAGTGAATGGGGCACATTTACTTACCCGGTCCATTCGCGTTCCAGCGGCGGCTTCTCTGACGAGCGTTCGGGTCTTCCGGCGATTTATGAAGGTCCTGCGCCCGATGTCCACCAGGTGTCGCTTCTGCGCCGAAGTCCGCCGAGGTGCCCTGGAGTTCATCGTCTTCATCGTGGTGCATGTGAGTATCGCCCGTGCGAGCAATTTTTTTTTTAAATGTGGTGGTTTTTACGAATCCGTCGGGTTTTCGTTCGGCCACGCCCCCCGATTTCCGTTGCGTGCATGCCAGCGCCGATGTGCCACAAACCGATCACGTGCGCCAAAATCCCGGGACAATTCAGGGAAAATCGGCGCAAATCGGAAATATTCGGGTAACACGTCGGGAAAACGCAAATCGGGCCCTTATTAAATGACCCCCAATGTGTTCATTTGAGTGAATGTAGAAACTCTGAGTGAGTGAATATAGCAAGAGATATGTGAGTGAATGGTTGTAGCAGAGCTGTTTGTTAGTATATGGATGTAGCAATGCTATGTGTGAGTGTATGGATGGAGTAGCACTGAATTTATTCATTTGAGTGAATGTAGAAAATCTGAGTGAGTGAATGTAGCAAGAGATGTGTGAGTGAATGGTTGTAGCAGAGCTGTGTGAGTAAATGAATGTAGCAGTGCTGTGCGTGAGTGTATGGATGTAGCAATGTTTTTTGAGTGAATGGATGTAGTGGGTTGTGTGAGTGACTAGATGAGCTGTGTGTGAGTAAATGAAGTAGAGTTGTATGTGTTATGATTGGGAATTTTTAATTGCTGTCAAATATATATTATTTTTTGTTTTGGATGACTAAATAAGTGGCGCGTATATAATTGCAATGTAATGCAGAGTAACTGTAACTGTGAACAATGTAAAGCATAAGCCTTAGACCTGGAAAAGCTTCTATCCATGTACCTGTAGGAGTGATCGGCAGAGGCTGCTCCTATGGATCCTGTCTCTTTATCAGACTGTCGGCCCCTTACAAAATCGCAGCCCAGCGGGTATAACAATGGCTCAGAGTCATTATGGAAATTTGGCAATTTGTGATATTTGAACAAAGACGCAACATCCACAAGATGGAGATTTTACTTCCCACCTGTCGCAGGCAATTCTTTCAATTGAAAAGCCGCCGGCACAATGCAGCCTGCAGCGGGTGTCACACGTAACAAACCCCCGATGCGGCAGGACCTGAAAAAATAATAATAAAATTGCGCCGGATTTATTCTGGGTCATTTTGAGCCTCGGTATTAAAATACTTTGCATGAATAACTCGCTAGCGGCATTAAGGAATGTGACGGATAATTATCTGGCAGCGAATGCAAAAACGTTACAAATTGCGCTCTTGAGTTTGGAAGCGAATTTGAAGGAGCTTTTATGATGGCGGCTCGGTTTGATGCAGCAGAGCTGAGCTTGTCGCTTAGTGCATCGTGATGGAATATTTAGAGTAGAAAATAAAATCTACTCGCTCGTTGTCACAGGTTAAAAGTTTACGCGACCCACTGGTCTGAAAGTAATAGTGACCAATGCGGACAATGGGGCTCATTTACTAAGGGTCCGTCGGATGCATTTTCGGCGGGTTGCGCCAAATGGCCACAGGATTTTGGCGAACGCGACCGGATTGTGGCACATCGGCGCCGGCTTTCACACGACAGAAATCTGGGGGCGTGGCCGTCGGACAACCTGACGGATTCGGAAAAACCGCGGAATTTAAAAAACGTTTTGTGTTGCAAGATCAAGCACTTACATGCATTGGGAAGTAGAATGTGAACTACACAGCGACACCTGCAGGATATCCGGCGCACGACCTTAGTGAATCCCGGCAGAACCCGAATCCACGCCGGACAATGCGCCGCGGGATCGCGACTGGACTGGGTAAGTAAATGTGCCCCAATCTGTCACCTCAGTGGTCACCATTAGTGATGAGTGGACCCGTTAAATTTCGGTGTGTGTGGCCATTGCTGGTGACAGTTAATGGCAGGGGGTTTAAGCCCAACTCGGCCCAGCCCAAACTTTTAGTGAGCTTCAGGGTTGGGTCCAGGGGACCTGAACTCACAAAGTTCAATACAAACCTGCACTTTGCGGATCGGGCCTGCTCACCATTAGCCACCATTACTGCTCTCGCTGATTGGCTGCAGCAGTCACATGAGCACCAACTCTTCCAGACTTGGCAAGTGCAAGGCTTGGACTCAAGAGCTGGTTCAAGGTAAGTACATCATTTTTTACTTACCCTTCCGTACTCCACGGTTCTCGTTAGAAATGATTGAAAAGGGAACTTTTGGACTTCTTGCAAAAACCCAAGGAAGGGAATTTAAATATAAATAAAAACCTGATGCTTCACAGTTGGTTCACTTAAGAACCCCTCCACCCCTCACCACCTCTCTAGTTTCAGAGTGGCTCTTAAGTTTCTGAGTTTTTGGGTACCACTGGACCAAAAGTGATGATCTCATGTACATTGCTATTGTGGCAGTTGAGCCAATCACTGGACTCAATGGACACGTCTCAATGAACGGTATGTGGCAACAATTGGCTCAGCTGTCATGTGGACGACATATGTGATATCATTGACTTAGACCAGATCAGATCGCATATTGGGGGTGTTAGGATATTTTTGCCACCTTTCCTAAAGTCTCCAATAAGTTTTTCGAAATTCTGGAACTCCTTAACCACATGTGACATAGTGTTACATCACAGTACTGATATGGATGTGTGCTGTATGATGCAGCAAACACCCACCGGTAACACCCATGATCACAAGTACTGATTGCAGGTGTTAACCTGTTCACTGGTTTAAATGGCGCTTCCAAGTTTCCTGTGATCAATCACTATGACATCCTGGGGCATATATGAAACTACAGGGCCTGTTATTTCTGTTGATCTGTTACAATGTGCCCGTGGCATTCTGTGACAGGTCATGAGCGAAATTACCATATACTTCAATACAGTTAAAAAAAATACAGTAAAAGTATATTTTTTTTAAGTGCTGATTTATCAAACTATAAAAAACAATTATTCCCAGAATCACCCTTTTTTTGCCATTTTTCAAGCCATAAAAATGATAATGAAAAGTGATCAAAAGGTCGAATTGTCCACAATATGGTAGCAATGAAAAGTATGACAAGTCAGCAAAGTATGAATAGAATATGGCAAAATAAATACCGGTACATGTTTTTTTAAACTTATAAATATAAAAATATATAAACTTGATACCCCTCTTATTGTACCGAGCCAAAAAATAAAGGGGAGCACTCAGCAAAAGCTGCAAAAACAGAGCCCAGAAAAAAGACTTAATTGCATTTTTTCATTGCATTTGGAATTTATTTCCCACTTCCTAGTACACCACACGGAATATAAAGTATCTTCAATAGGAGGAACAATTTGTTATGCAGGAAAAAAAAAAACTCTGAAAAAAAAAAGTTCTGGATTTTTGAAGTAGAAAAGAAAAAAGTGGAGTATTGCAAGTTTACAGGGGAGTCTCCAAGTGTTAATTATTGGATGTCTCTATGGGGCACATTTACTAAGGTCCTTGCGCCAGTTTTCTGTGGGACTTCGAATGTTCTTTCATGTGCAAACTGCTTGCACAGGTATTTCAGAAGTGTCGTCGTGCCGCTGCACTAGTTTTCCTGCGACACAAATTTCTGCACTAAAATGGGCGTTCCGGTCCTTAGTCAGACTGTGCGTCACATTTATCATGCAAAGTCTGACAATTGTGTTAAAGGTGCACCAAAAAAAAAGTTTGTGCACTCTGTCGGAGCAGTGCAGGGGGCACCAGATTCATGCAGAATGTGCGCCAGAAATCCGGAATCTGGCGCCCCCTGCACACTACACAGGTAAATGCACATAGTACACACTACACATAGTACACACTACACATAGTACACACTGCACATAGTACACACTACACAGGACACTGCACATAGTACACACTGCACATAGTACACACTACACATAGTACACAATGCACATAGTACACACTACACAGGACACTGCACATAGTACACACAGCACATAGTACACACTTCAAATAGTACACACTACACATAATACACACTACACAGGACACTGCACATAGCACACACTGCACATAGTACACACTGAACAGGACACTGCACATAGTATACACTACACAGGACACTGCACATAGTACACACTACACAGGACACTGCACATAGTACACACTACACAGGACACTGCACATAGTACACACTACACATAGTACACACTGCACAGGACACGGAGCATTGTACACACTGCACATAGTACACACTGCACATAGCACACACTCCACATAGTACACACTACACAGGACACTGCACATAGTACACACTGCACATAGTACACACCCTGCACATAGTACACACTGTACCTAGTACACACTACACAGGACACTGCACATAGTACACACTGCACATAGTACACACTGCACATAGTACACCCTGCACATAGTACACACTGCACATGGTACACACTGCACACGGTACACACTGCACATAGTACACACTGCACATAGTACACAGGACCCTGCACATAGTACACACTGCACATAGTACACCCTGCACATAGTACACACTACACATAGTACACCCTGCACATAGTACACACTACACAGGACACTGCACATAGTACACACTACACAGGACACTGCACATAGTACACACTACACAGGACACTGCACATAGTACACCCTGCACATAGTACACACACTGCATATAGTACATAGTGGGTCAATGTCTGGAGTTCTGTATATGTTGTTTAACATGTGAAACCATTGCACTCACTAACCAAAGCTCATCCTCTACTGTTGAGCCATGAACCTGAATTTTTTTATTGCAGTGTTCAGTTGAGTGTCACTTCCTCTATATTGTGGTGAGATAATTGACATCTCACTAATGGTGGGGTGGGGTAGACAATAGTGGGAGAGGGAAGGGGGGGGGGGATAGGAAAACCCCATGGAAGCCCCTATTATATATGAGGGTAATATCTCGGGGGACTCGCGACCATGGCTATCTCCAATCAGTAATGGGATCTGCAATACCAAGAACTGCCACTATAGAATGTATGGCACTATACTTGGAGGAATAAGTAGAGGCTGCATTAGGATAGTGGATGGGCTACCAATAGCCCCCGAGTAACCCTTTAAACCAACCCAGATTGTGCAAAATGAGAAGTGGAAGTTTGGATTTATTTACTGCTGATTTCCCTTTAAGGAAGTGACTCATTTATGGAAAGTCTGCATTAGCATATTGTGATATTTTATCTTTTGGTCTTGGCTGAACCACATTAATGAGAACATTTTTGTTGATGTGATGTTTCCATAGAAACAGAAGATCTGCAAAAAATATGTTCCTAATAGATTGATGTGAGAAGTCAACAAGAGAGAGAGAAATTCTCGAGGAGCTTCCGATAATCTGGAACGATTCTGGACGGTTTCCATGTAATATCTGCACACAGAGCGGAGCCGGAGAGGCTTGGATTCTCATTAACCCGATTTATTAGGGTGAGGTTCTGATGAGCAGATGTGATGCGCTCAAGGGATGACAGTTTTTGAAAAATATTCTGGAAGCTTCTTTGTTATTTTGCAATCTAAGACTTAAAGGGGATGTCTAGGTAAGTAAAATGGTATCAAATATTAAGACTTTGGGGGTCATTTACTAAGGGCCCGATTCACGTTTTCCCGACGTGTTACCCGAATATTTCCGATTTTGCGCCGATTGTACCTGAATTGCCCCGAGATTTTGGCGCACGCGATCGGTTTGTGGCACATCGGCGCCGGCATGCACGCGACGGAAATTGGGGGGCGTGGCCCAACGAAAACCCGACGGATTCGGAAAAACCGCCGCATTTAAAACACAAAATGTGTTGCGAAAATTACACTTACCTTCACCAGGTATAGGCCGGTGAATTTCAGGGCATTCCAGCGTGCCTCCGGGGAACTTCAGCGCAGCAGCGCCACCTGGTGGATGGCGGAGGAACTACCTTAGTGAATCCCGGCCGGACCCGAATCCACCGCAGAGAACGCGACGCTGGATCGCGAATGGACCGGGTAAGTAAATCTGCCCCTTTGTCTCCTGGCATCTCACCCGCCCCCGGGAGTCACAGCTGCTGGGTTCATTGCTATCCTGGCTGTGCGGCTCCGCTTCCCCCCTCTGTGTGTGCACTGCCAGATTCTTAAAGGGACAGCAAGTACATGGGATAATGTAATCCCCTTTAATCCCTAGTACCCGATTTGATTAGGTTCCTGCTTAAAGCGATTGTACCAAGACAGGGAACAATAATTTGATCGGTGGGGCCTGATTGATGGGACCCTCTTTGATCACGAGAAAAGACCCCCACAATCACAAAATGGAGTATCCATCTGCTGTTCCATAGAATTTTTCCTACATCAAGCATGACCTTCAGGAAGCCTTATGACATAATGCGGGAATAAAACCAAACCAGTATATCCATTCCAGAAGGAACAGACTCCCAACTGTAGACAGGGCTGTTTCCACCTGGTTGGGTCTCTTCAGTACAGTGTAGGGAACTGGTTTGGCTGAGTCAGTGGGTCGGGAAGTAAGAGTTCTCCTTACTTAGACTACACAATAAGGCCGCCTTATAGACGTGTGGAGACTTATAGCCATTGATGCTCCACTAGGGGATTCTGGGATATATGATGATATTAAAAGTGAATGTGCACATGTTCTGTATAGATGAACACTTTGGAATTATCTCCTCTTATGGGCCCAAGGAACCAGTGGCAGATCCAGACAGTAGTAAAATGTGTACAATCCACTTGTTGTAACTACACAGGTCCAATTCCAAGAGTAGAAAGGTCTTCATGCAAAGGGATCGTCCAACATCAAAGAGTGTCCACCAGTTTTAAGCTTTCTAGACATCACCTACCCGATTCCCGGTGATCCGTCATTTTATAGATTATTCTGTTTTTATCTTTATTCAAATGAGAATCTTAGTGTAGAGGGGCGGAGCTCAGACTACAGTTTTCACCAGTTCCTTCTTGTGCACCTATTTCCTTCTTTCTCGTTATTTCACAATCTAAGACTTAAAGGGGATGTCTAGGTAAATAAAATGGTATCAAATTTTAAAAGAAGACTTTGTCACATGACTCCTGGCATCTCACCCGCCCCCGGGAGTCCCAGCTGCTGGGTCCATTGCTATCCTGGCTGTGCCGCTCCGCTTCCCCCCTCTGTGTGTGCACTGCCAGCTTCTTAAAGGGCCAGCAAGTACATGGCATAATGTAATCCCCACTAATCCCTATTACCTGATTTGATCTGGTTCCTGCTTGAAAAGATTGTACCAAGACAGGGAACAAGAATTTGATCGGTGGGGCCTGATTGCTGGGACCCTCTATGATCACGAGAAAAGACCCCCACAATCACGAAATGGAGTGGTTGTGATGGAATGGTTGAGTATCCATCTGCTGTTCCATTGAATTTTTCCTACACTCTGATTGTCAGAGAAAATATGAGGGACATTAATCATAGTCTGTTAGACTGTTTTGAGCGTCTTTTAGCGCAAAAATCTGGCGCATCTCGTTAATTAGGCGCATTTATGCGCCATTTTCTGGTGCACGGCAAAGTTCGGCACTTAGTGGTTCTGAGTCCCTGCACTTTATCTGACATAGTGAGTGCGTCCTAAACAGATGTTTGCACCGGATCTATTACTAATTTGCGCCCAAAATAGGCGCAGAAAATGCACCTCCTCTGAGCAGGTGCACTGCCAAAAAAAATCACTTTACATTACTAAAAACATAATTTTTAGGTTCCCAAATGAAGAATTCCCTCTATGCAACATGGAAAATACTTCGGAGCAGTTTTAAAATGTAAAATTTCTCCAGTAACGACTTCATCATTGTCTATGGGATCATCTCTGGGAGTGATTATTGTCTATGGGATCCATCCTGGGAGTGATTATTGTCTATGGGATCATCTCTGGGAGTGATTATTATCTATGGGATCATCTCTGGGAGTGATTATTGTCTATGGGATCATCTCTGGGAGTGATTACTGTCTATGGGATCATCTCTGGGCGTGATTACTGTCTATGGGATCATCTCTGGGAGTGATTATTGTCTATGGGATCATCTCTGGGAGTGATTATTGTCTATGGGTTCATCTCTGGGAGTGATCATTGTCTATGGGATCATCTCTGGGAGTGATTATTGTCTATGGGATCATCTCTGGGAGTGATTATTGTCTATGGGATCATCTCTGGGAGTGATTATTGTCTATGGGATCATCTCTGGGAGTGATTATTTGTCTATGGGATCATCTCTGGGAGTGATTATTGTCTATGGGATCATCTCTGGGAGTGATTATTGTCTATGGGATCATCTCTGGGAGTGATTATTGTCTATGGGATCATCTCTGGGAGTGATTATTGTCTATAAGATCATCTCTGGGAGTGATTATTGTCTATGGGATCATCTCTGGGAGTGATTATTATCTATGGGATCATCTCTGGGAGTGACTATTGTCTATGGGATCATCTCTGGGAGTGACTATTGTCTTATTGTACAGATCTGAGAATATTATCAGTCTACATTTCCTGGACATTATAATAAAAAAGGAAAAGACTCATTTCTGCAAGAATTTTTTTTTTTTAACATCTCTGTAACTTTTAGTCCCTGCAGTTACATCACAATGATAGGTTTTGTGCAGAGATGACGCCCTGAACGTTCTGTCACATTTTCTCAGTCTCCTTTCATTATTAGTCACAAATGAGATCTAACAATTTGCGCCAAATTTAGGCGCATTTACTAAGGCAGAACCAGATCCATCATAGATCAGGAGCCAAAAAGAAGAGCAAACCAGGCGCAAATATAGGCGAAGCTGAGACCCCACTATGATTAATGTCCCCTGTAGTTCTTACAAAGTTAGATCTCTACTAACAGAGGCGCTAAAGTGCATCAACTGAGTGCACCAGTTTTGTTCTGTTGCATCCAATAAGGAGAAATATTAGGCCGTTTGCTGTAGAATATTTCTTTCTTCTTAGTTAAAAGGTCTAGTACTAATCTGGTACTTTCAGAGTGAGGTAAGTAAAAAATGATAAGAGAATATATATGTATAAAATACAGAAGTCCAGATTTTATGCATTTTATCCATTTTTATTGCTATTAGTTGCTTGATGTGCATTGGAGAATTCATATACAATTTTACCTTTATTTTTTAAAATATTTATTCTCATATATATTTTACTTACGTTTCTATGAAAGTACCAGATTGGTACTAGACCTTTTAACTTAGGATAAAGAAACTACGGCAAACGGCCTAATGTTTCTCCTTATTGGATTCAAGAAGATAAGCGCCAGGTAAACGTCCAAAAACTCTTTTTTGGGTCTCATAGTTGATCCTTTACTCTAAGGGGGACATTAATCATAGGGGGTCTCAGGTTCGCCCATGTTTGCGCCTAGTTTGATCTTCTTTTTGGCTCCTGATCTATGATGGATCTAGTTCTGCCTTAGTAAATGCGTTTTGGAATTGTCGCCTGTCCGATTAATTTGCGCCTAAATCTGCGCCAAATTTGTTTCAAATTATTAGATTTCATTTGTGACTAATAATAAAAGGAGACTGAGAAAATGTGACAGAAGGTTCAGGGCTTCATCTCTGCACATAAAGTCTCAGCTTGTACAATGTCCGGTCCACATTGTGATGTAACTGCAGGGACTCAAAGTTACAGAGATGGAAACATAAAATAAAAATTCTTGCGGAAATGAGTCTTTTCCTTTTTTATTATAATTTACAGTAAATGGAGACTGATAATATTCTCAGATCTGTACAATAAGACAATAATCACTCCCAGAGAGGATCCCATAGACAATAATCACTCCCCGCGGATCCCATATAGACAATAACTCCCGTGTCCCAAGAAACACCAGAGATGACCCATAGACAATAATCACGTCCCGAGTATGATCCCATAGAAATATCACTCCCAGAGATGACCCATAGACACAATATCACTCCGCAGAGATTAGTCCATAGACAATAATCACTCCCAGAGGGATGATTCATGAGACATAATAATCCTCCCCAGAGATGATTCCCATAGACAACTAATCACTCCCAGAGATGATCATAGACAATATCACGCCAGAGGTGATCCAGCAAACTCGAAGACTAGCAATAATCACTCCCAGAGATGATCCCATAGACAATAATCACTCCAAGATGATCTAAGCAAAATCCCCCAACTCCCCCCCCGCTATCCATAAATAATCACTCCCCAAGCAGATGACCCAAGACATAATCACTCCCGAGATCCATGAATCATCCTCAGAAGATCCAATATAATCACTCCGGAGTGATCCCCATCAGACAATAATCACTCAAGATGACCACACGACAATAATCACTCCCAGAGTGATCCCCCTAGACAATAATCCATGATCCTAGATATCAGAGATGATCCAGAATCTCAGATGATCCAGACAATAATCACTCCCATAGATGAGTCCCAAGACAATGATGAAGTCCTTACTGGGAAATTGTTCATTTTAAGGCCTACATTCAATGAACTATGGGGACGTATTACGCTGACTATATACTGTGTATATATGTCCTCCCATACAACTCAATGGTCCTACAGCGCTGTACGGGAAGCTGTACGGGTCAGAACACCGGCGGCACCGTAACCGTTCGTAGCCCGAAAAAGATAGGACTTGGCCTCTATCTAACGACGGAATACAAGCGCCCTGCGAATGTGACCTATAACATAGGGCGGGGGAGCAGCGCTTCACCCATCCTCCTCTCTTTCCGCGGACCGAAGTATGCCCCCGGTACTATGGTGGCCTAGGAAGCGCACTTTTTAAAGGGTACGTCCACTCTGCAGCCAAGATATTGAATGGTTGTATAAAGAACAAGTATGATAAATTTTCCATAGAGCTTCTTTGTCATCTTAAGTTTTCCTAGTTTCTTTTTAATTCCTCTATAAAAGCTTCTCTAGGTACTACTTCCAGTGTATAGTAGATCTGTGATGGCAGGAGCAGGTGCACGGGCTCGAGCGGGTGAACAACTGTGTCATTCACCTCACGTCCGCCCATGATTGGACAGATTAATATGTACTGGAACTAACACGTAGACAGGAAGCAAGCAAATAGATCTAAGAAAGCCGTGAGGAATCAAATACAGTAATTTTGGATATATGGTATCACTCTTTATTATACAAACACAATATCAACTAATTTGCTAAAAAGTGGACAACCCCTTTAAGCTTTAGCTGAAATAGATTTTGATATCCCAAATAACTGATGTGTGACTAGATTAGTCAGAACAAAGTTCGCCACTGGTGGGACCGACTTTTATACAACACCTCCATGGACATGGTTTAACCAAGGGTGTACTTCTCCTTTAAGATATTGAGAAATATCAAATATTGATTTGCCCTAAGAAAATTGTAACTTTTACATCTATTCAAATTTTTGTTATTTCTACTATTTTCTTAACCTTTGGTTATCAGTGAAATAAAATGTCTCCTGACCTTATTCCTTACGAGGCATTTCCTAACGAGAGGGGCGTATGGCACTATAACGTCTCAGGAAGTTAGCTGGGTCACTAGCAAGCAAAGGCTCGGAGGAATTAGTGTATTGCTTGTGATTAAGATAGCCATAGCTAATCATTCCGTAGTCGCGGGATCTACAGTACAGGATGGTTCTGCGGTTTTTTCTTAAGTTGAATTTGTATGTTAGTCGGAACTGTAGATTTTATTAATGTAACCCCAGCAAAAATTTTTTGGTTTCCTGTGACATTTAGATTAAATCTTGTGGTTGTCAAAGAATCAGGATGTAACAAAAATCTTTAATTACGACCAGTGATAATAACTGTTAACAGTATTATTTTTGCCTAGGGCGATAAAGTGCTTTGTAAATTTCCAATTATCAGGTTCCTGTTTGTAACTAGGAGTCGTCGTAAGTCAGTTTTTTCTTTAAGTAGGACCGCCTGTAATACCACAAAACTGCATATCAAAATCCAAATGTCCTGTGATAGCCCAGGCTCGGTGGTCAACACGGTTATTTTTCGACAGTACTTGCTGCCATAGTCTGGATTGCTTGGTCTTTAAATCTTTTGGTTAAAAAAAAAATAAGTGGCATTTGAGTGAGATTGTGAAAAAACATAATAATTAACTTAGAAAAAAAAATGTATACATATAATTATATACAGGTGGTCCACTACTTAAGGACATCCCGCTTAAGAACTACACATAGTCAGACTGACCCCTACTGCCACTGGACCTCTGGTTGACCTACTCTGGTGGTTACTATATAGTCCAGCTGTAATGATTCAGCTTATATGGGTCTGTTATGAAGCGTATTGATAATCCTTGGGGTCGAATCAGCAAAAAGAAATTTATCTAAACTCCAATTGTCGCTGGGACCAAATTTTTTTTTGCTCTGGGATCTACATGTATAAAATATACAGTTTTCGACTTAGCATACAAATTCAACTAAGAACAACCCTCAACGACCCTATCTGTACGTTACCCGGGGACTGCCTGTATACGTATTGATAACAGAGAGATGAGCAGGTTAGGTGCAACCCGAACATATTGCCGTGTTGCAGGCCAAGTTAGCAAATTATAGGTTGTGGGTGTCGCCATGGCTGTGATTGGCCAATTTGGGGACACGCCCTGGGTTGACCTTGCAACACTGAAGAGTTTTGGGTTCACATCATCTCTACTTCTGTGCCGATTCCATGAAAATAAGTCTCAATTTTATAATGAGCCATTGTTTCCTATTTGGAATATCAATTGTCTTCTGGAAAATGGAGAAATTGAAGGTGATCGTTGACTTCAGACCAAAACAGGGGGAGAAGTAGGTTGGCAATGGCTTGAACATCTTACGTGCTCTGCTGTAGTTATGCTCTGCGGAGATGGTGGTGTATCTAAGACATGGAAGTGAAGTTTGGGTCGATCCTGTACTCGCTCATAGGCTTATGCCATGGGTCTCTTGAATTGTGCATCCTAATTAGAATTGACCTTTATTTATTTATTTCTTCAATGTTTCTATACACCTGGTCGCCTTGGCCGCATCCTATAAATGCTGCAGGGGTTGTGGAGGCAAGGGAAGATCACTACATATATTTTGGGATTGCCCCTTACTCTGCTCTTATTGGTTAAATATTTTCAAACTCATATCAGAGCTGATAAAAATGTGAAATTTTTTATAGATGAGAGAAATTTGCAACATTTTGATCACTTAATTTCTTCGGTCTGAAATTTCAGTAAAGTGGGATTCAACATTGGTCCACTTCTCTGTTATGGGGTGCACGCCATGGAATGGTTTGCTTATATGGTATAGATCATAACATTTGGGGCGTGGAGATACATTAACATATTTTATTGTTTCGTGTGAGAAGGCATGTCACTAAAACAGTGTATTTCAGGTCTCTGAGTATTATGTACCTTAAAGAGAAACCACGTCATGCAAAATTAACCCCCATAAACATAAATAATTTTCATAAACGCCATTGAGAGCATTGCCTCATCCTTCATTGTCCTCTACATGCCGGTAACCCCTAAGCAATGAGGTCCCTAAAGCTGTATCAATGACCGTGAATGATGTTCCACAGAAGATTAGCTAGTCATCAAGCTGTCCACTCATATTCATGAGTGGAGGGACGCCAACTACCCCCAGGATGACTGACAGCCGTAATAATGTGTGGGACTGTATAAGTTCGTGCTTTCCTGGTGCTGGCGCCCCTGCAGCTGTTGTTTCATGCTGTGTGTGTATAGGGGATAGATACCACAGATCACCAGGCAGCCATGTTCACAAGCAGAACTTATCATGATTATGTTGTATGTCATGCTTTTTTCTTCTTAACCTGTATATTATATTAAGTCAGCATGTCTCAATTGCAGCACACACACTTATCAATGCTTACTATTACATTAACACCACATACGTAGCTTTGATGGATATGGTTATTGAACATTTTTTACATTCACTCCTATACGACATTGACCAGCCTCTTTATAAAATTACTTTATTGCGGATGGATCCTTGGCTTCAAATTTTAGTGCAGCTATGCAAGGCCCCTGAACAGGTGTACCTTTACGGTTCGATTGTTATATTCGTATACCGGCTTATCATTTCCTAATATGCTTTTTCTTGATCTCTGATTGTTAGTCGGGTAAAAGTATACTAGCTGTCAGAAAATCAAATAGTCTTCTATGAGACTATGCGCTTCCCCTTTATTGAGGTGCCTTAGGCATAACCTAATGTTATCCTTATATTGTTACTAACTTTGTTTGGGGGTGAAACCTACCTAAATATTTTTGCTGCATTTTTTTAACATGGGGCTAGTTATAAAATTAACAATTGTTAAATTATTCGATTTTTTTTTTTTTAGTTTCATTTTGGGTCGATTTTACACAAAAAAAGCCAAGTTTTGACAGGTAAGAGTAAATGTAAAGTTTTTACATTTTCAAAATGAACTCATACTCCCTGTGTGCGATGGTTTAGACTAGGGCCCAATGGGGTGGTTATGAATGACGTTTTTCTACTGTATTTTGTTCAATTTACAGGGCATATTTATGCATTTAATTGCACCATACGAAGATTTTTTTTCTTACATTTTGTATTACTAATGCTTTTTTTTAAATTTCAACTTGTCCACTGCTAAACTAAAGGCATTATATATTATCTATATATATATATATATATATATATCTATATATATAATATATATATACAGGGGCGTTAACTGTGGGGGTGCGAGCCGTTTGCTGCACCAGGGCCCACTCTTTAGGGGCCTCTTACATATGACCAACATTAATAGTCCAGTCTGCCACAGACTTTGCACTGGGGCCCTAGCTTCTGTCACGCCCTGCATAGTATATAATTATATATTATATTACTATATATATATATATATTAATACTTGTTATAAAAATGTATATATAACAGCACACGGGAGCTATGAGCAGGATCAGCACTACCGGGTCTCCTCTATCCGCTTCACAGAGCTACTTCACATCTGTGCGAGAAAGAAGTGTAAGAAGGCTTGGAGCGGTAATAAACTGCTTCTACCTCTCCCTCGGGCGTCCCTACTGCAGTCTATGACTAGTAAATAGTGCAGGAGTGACCTGTACAACCTTTTTAATAAAAGCGTCATGTGCCCCAGTTTAAATTTTTTGTTGACTACGAAAACTATTTTTTCGTTCCCGTTTGCTGATACACGTTGTGGTCTTTACTCTTGGCGTAGGTCTAGATGCTGCTGCTCTAATGGAATACGAGACGATATATCGATTATATCTTTGCATTTTGTCTTGCAAAAACATATTCTTGAAATAACACCAACAAACCGCACAAACCTGTTTAAAAACAGAAAAGAACATGAAGAACAAGGATTGGTGTACGTCACCTTTCTGTTTCTTGCTGGGATTGGTCTAATAGTATATAACCAAAGTTTCGAGACACTGGGGACAGATTTACTTACCGCGTCCTCGTCATCGCGGGGCAGCGTCTTTCTCTCGCTGATTCGCATCCGGCGGGATTCATTAAGCAGTTTCCTCCGACATCCTCCAGGTGGCGATGCTGCACTGAAGAAAAGAGCACGGAACGAACTCAATTCACACCGCCTATTCCTCGGTGAAGGAAGTGCCGTCAGCGACCTTTTTTAAAAAAAATGCGGCGTTTTTTCCGAATATCCGCAAGGTTTTCGTCGGCCACCGCCCCCGATGTTCATGCGTGATTGCCGCCGCCGAGGCGACCCACATCGCTAACCGGGGCCATCTGATAGTGCGCCCAAAATCCGGGCCATTCAGGGGAAAAAATGCGCCAAACTTTGGGTAACCAGCGTCGGAAAAACCAAATCTCAGGGCCCCTCTGAGGGGTAGAAACGCGTGCACCCACATAATGGATGCGGGTCGTAGGAGCATAGTATTCACGGTCATGGGTCGGACTGAAAGTGACGGAGTGTACGAGGCTTAGTAGGGCTAATTGGGATTCGGAAATTCTTCTGGGCGTTGAGAGCGAGTAGCACGTGCACTCCGGCGACAACTCCGCGGCATTTGTTCGTCTGGTGAACCAGAGCGGCTGATGTCTGCACCATCCGGATGAAGCCGGCTATGCGCACCGAGAACACGCTCGCAGAACGACTGGCCTGAAGATGTATGGATAGGAGGAACGCAAGAGCAGAGGGTGTGAGTAGCTGCGCATGTACATCAGCTGGGCTATCCCGTCCCAGTAGTCCCTCTTTAGAAAATTTGAATATTGGTGAGTTACAATTATAAACGTATGGGGCCAACGGTAGAATAGCCTTAAAAAGTGGGATCTCCTCCTCTAATAGAGGAACATCCGGCTTGGTGATGTTCCTTAAAAAAACATGCCAATTGCGGTTGGTCTGAATCGCTAAAGCACTACTTAAACAAGATTGCCCAAAAGCCCTTGTCAGTGTATTCGAGAACATTGTAGACGGTTTGTTATAGTTTACAAGTGTAAATTTTTAAGAAGGCTTTTGACCAATCACCATTCCACTCTCTAAAACTAGGAATCCATTGACGTCCCCGACTATTCGGTTATAACATGGTAAATCTACAGGGTTGGTGAAAAACCCGCAAATAACAGAATTTATTTTTCCAATTATATTCTATAAACATACTAGGTATTGTTTCTTTTCAAATCTTACATCAGAAGTGAGGCGTGTCAGCGCGTAATATCCCCTCATCTGTAGGTATAAGTTGTCTCACAATGAAGAGAGAATCATCGGATATAAATGAGATATCTGTTATCTGCAGCCTCATTTCTGCTCGTTGCTTGCCAGCTTCTATCGGGGTCGTGTTGTCAGGAGTGGACCTTTCCTTCTAGGATTAACGGTGGCTCGGCCTGCTGTGTGGAGATCCCTTGTAGGTACAAGACACCTCAATTCTCGTTACAGAACGTGTGTGGACTTATCCATGAAATAAATTATCAGGATCTATAACCCAACGGATAGAATCATCATTCCTTAAGAAAATACCGTATCGGACCTCTTGTGTGCCAGGAGATAAGAGCTGTACCCTGCGGATTACCTGTGGATAGAAAGGAGACAATGGAGAATAACCACCCCAGGGATTTGCGAAAGACTAAAACAGAAATGCATAAAGAAGCAACTAGAATTGTTCTTCTCCATGTTCACAAGGTACTTATAAGACCCAACTGCTTATGTTGAGATAGGATTTTTCAGCAGTTTTTCAGGTGGTTTTCAGCTGCAAACCACTTTTAAGACTTTCCTAATAATCTCACAATATTTTAAGGAAGGGCCAGTGACAGGGGGCAATGGCATGTATTAATATCTCCCCTAATAGATAAAAAAAAGGTTTAAAAAAAAATCGGAAAAAAAACATATTTTTAAAGATGCAAATAAAACATAGCTCAAGCCCATTGTCAATCCTAGTCAATAAGTATTTTTTTTCCTTTAAAATATAATCTATAGAAATTAAAAACAAAGGTAAACATAAAAGGATCGGATTTACCCATGTTATAATTGAATAAAATAGAAGTTCTAGTTGTAGAATGAACCTAAAATAGAAGGAAATGAACAGTAAGGACAGTGAAACCCTGAGCTAGACTCATCCTGCTGTCCTTACCGAATTGCCTATTCTACTTAGAGGTAGGTGTGCAACTGGTCATGTTCCCCTTCCGGAGTCTATGGATAGAATAGATAGGATGATTTGAGATAGATCGCTAGGGGAGGTAGATAGTAGAGAGATAGATAGTAGATAGATAGATAGATAGATAGGCGATGGATAGCTAGGAGATAGATAGAAAGCTAGATAGATAGATAGAGATAGGATAGATTAAATAGATAGATAGGAGATAGAAGATAGATAGAAAGAAGAGATGGGAGGATAGATAGAATAGATAGATCAGATAGTAGATTAGAGAGATAGGAGATCGGAGATAGAGAGGAGATAGTAGATAGATAGATCGATGAGATAGATAGATATGTAGTGATTTGTATTAATAACCAAACCATTTTATCCAATAACAAGCCTTGGTGCTGATTTTTTTTAACGCCAAAATTAAACAGATACATCAAATATAAGCTTCATACGTCCAACATAATGAATTGAAGAAATGCTACCAACATTCACTGTATCAGTAGATCGACACCTGGGCCCCATCATCCCTTCGTTATACATTGGAATAAACCCGGCCGGGTGAAAAAACGGTCAGGGAGACTTTCTGAAAGGTTCCTGGAGAGAAGAATACAGAAGGAATCTATGCTTCCTACGATGGGAGATGGGAAGTAGCTGTTGAGTGCACGGCTCTACACATCCTGAACGGACAAAGAACTAAGACGTCAAGAACTCTCAGAATGTATGTACGTATTATAGGTGGACATGACCTCTAAGACATCTAATTGGTAAATATCCGCGATTTCAATACAAAAACTAAATAATCAAAATACAAACTGCAGCCATGAATACAATCCTATAAAACGGTCAGGGTTTTATTAAAGAAAGAAAAACCTTCAAAAACTCAGTCACCATTTATCATTCTACTATATTGTATCTTCTGGTTACTTATGGAAACAGTATGGTAATTGTGGGCCGATGAGGAACATTTACTGGGTTTACCATTCGTTTTGGAGGGCTGCCAAAGAGAGCTTATAAATTGGGCACATTTGGGCACTTTACTCAGGGCGCGGACTGCGATTCAAAATGGTTTCCGGAATATTTCCATTTGTAGCGGCGAAGGTTTCCGGAGAGTTTGGGATTGTGTTGGCATTGGAGCCGGCTTCACCCGACAGAGCTGGGGGCAGTTGGGCCAGTGGGCAAAACAAACAGATTCGGAAAAAACCAAAAAAGGATCTGGTCGCAAGATTCATGCAACCACGGGCAACCAGGAGGAAGAAGGTGAACCCCAGGCGGACCTCGACGCAGAAACCATTGTGGAATCGTTCGCACTAGTATTAGTGAAAGTGACGGCAGAAGCGGGATCGACGACTAGACCAGGTAGGTAAGTAAATGGGCCCATTATGTCAGGGACTTGAAACCTCTGCCCCAAACCTGCCGTTCAGATATATGAGGAGGATAAACAATTGATAATCTGGTGGCCAATGGACCTTCATGGCATAAAAGTTGCACATAAACCCTTGCCAGGAAAGGTCAATCCACCGCAGGGGACCGGGGCTAGCCACTGGCAAGCCTCTCTAGCCCACATGGAGCTTGTGAAAACAGGTGAACAGAGTTGCAATGTCAGCCAGCACAGACTTGCTGATGCACATACACTCACAATTCTGGCGCAAAACAGGAATTTGTGATATTTCCTCCTTACACTGACCACGATGGCGGTGATAGCTGAGAAAACCTTTTCCTAAACAAAACAATGTAGCAGATTAAAAAAGGATGTCAAGAAGTTGTGTTTTTTGTTGCTATGGTTGATCCTTTCTCTAGCTTTACACTGTCTCTTCCCTGAAGCTATCAATAACTAAGCCAGATTTGGTAAAATTCAATAAAACCTGTTGAGATTTTCTCTGCAGATGCACCAAAAAATGTGCACGATCATTGTCGCTGCTATGGATGATGTCATCGAGGAAGTGAGGACGTTACAAGCAACGGTCTTGATCCAGGCCTATGTATTCTTGAGCATGAAGGAACAAAGGGGAAAACAGAATACCAGCAGGGACGGGAGATGACAGTAAGGAATGTGACAGGGACAGGAGCCCTCATTCCTGTGTTGCGCGAAAAAAACTGGTGGGACGAGGAAAAATCCGCCCCCATACACATCCCCGTCAATATGTTAAGTATCAGCATAAAGCACAAGACTGATATGTTTAGGAAATATATGACAATATTCTTTTAATATTTTACATTGTATCTCCAGTACAGATGAAACGTTTGGACACCACTTCTCATTCAAAGAGTTTTTGGATTTTCAGACTATAAAAATTTACATTCACAAGAGAGTCATCAAAAATAGAATTATATAATGAAGTGTGAATATATACTTAAGTAAAGTGTTGAGACAATCTGAATAGAGTCTTAAAGTCTAGGTTCCTTTTGCGAAGTGGAGGTTTACTGCTCTGCTCACTAAGGCTTGATGAGATATCAATCGGTAGTCACCTCAAATGGTCCAATCGTCTTAAAGGACCCTCGAGAAAGGAAATGCTGGCACTTGTTGGCCCTTTATCTCACTCTGTGGTTGCAGCATCACCCTAAATAATCTCAATTGGTAGGTGTGAGGCCAGGTCCACTGGATAGCACCCAAAGAGTCTCCTAGTATGGATCAATCAGCCCTTACAAAAGCAGGAGGTGGTTGGGGATCAGTCCGTTGACAAAGTTAAATGATGGTCCAATTAACGCAATAAAAGGCAAAGGGAGGTAGGTAACCTGCGGTGTCAGTATAACTTTCATTTTGACTATAATCCCAACAGTGCCCCACAAAGCCACCCAACACCATCACGCATCCTATCCATGCGTTTGGGGTGGGAAACAGGCATAAGAATCCATCCTCGGCGGCAGAGGGGACTCTTGGTCTTCCTTCTGGGGGGCGCCTCATGTTTCTCTGTAGCACCTTGCATGTATTTGCAAATGCCTTGGGAAAATTTCAAAGTTTCCTCAAATTTCGGATACTGCTGTTCATTTCTTAGAGTAATGATGGCCGCCTCATTTTTTCATTACTTAGGGCTTTTTTTGTCTTAATACAAGTTCTACACAGTCTATTCAGTAGAAAATCAGTGTGATCCCACCTGACCTATACAACCACACTGATGGTCACAACCCAGACGCGCAAGAAATCCCACTATATTACACCAACGGGAACCGGTGATTTTGAAAACCATGTCAGGTGACGACCTCTTGAGCTCATCAACGAGAAGCTCAGGACCTGGGCAAAGCCAGTGTTAATCAAGGAACATAAGACTTATACGAAAATTTTCAGTTGATTTTATACTTTTTTTGGTAAATATTATAATCCCACATGTGTTCATTCATAGTGTTGAGCTTTCGTGTGAAATAGCAATTTTTATAGTCACCAACCAATACTACCGAAAACTCTTTGAATGAGAAGGTGGTCCCAAAATTTGTCTATTATTGATTGTAATTAATGTACCAAACATGAGTTGATGAACAGAACGTGTAATCCACACTAGTTGTAGGAATTCATTGACAAATCCATAAAGTGTAATTTTAATTCCAATGAGGGATCTTCACTCAGGAAGGATCGCGTGGAGCGAGAGGAGGCGGGGGTAATATGAAAGTAGAGATGACGTAGTAACGCCACCGGGTTGTCACGCGTAAGAGCATGAACATGCTAGAGGGGCAAAGGCACCTAATCTTGCCGCATGTACGCATCTTCCTTTTGCCGGGTTACAAAAGTGGAAACAACTGAGCGTTTCAAGTGTTTAATATCCTTCTATCTCATAAGTAAACATAATTTTACCTTAGATGCTTTTTGGAGTAGTGCGTCAATCTCTATAAAGTAAAAAAAAAAAATGTTAATATAGTACAGGCAACTGGGAGTCACAGTCATTGATGGAAGGATGAGGGTTGAGTGGGTGTGCTGATTTCGGAGCAGCGTCTGGATGTGCACTCACTACACCTGGAGGAAGGAGGCTCTATAGTTACACAATGAGACAGGGAGACTCTGACCAACTAGACAACAACAGGCCTGCTACTCATGTTCGCTAAAACATGGTGTAGATTCCTCCTCACAAGAGATCTACCACGAGAGGATAAAAGTCTATGATTTATAGGGCGATAGTCTCCTTTCAGATAATAGTTGATAGTGAAAGAGTTATACAATTTTCCAATATTATCAATATCGGACAATTCCCCATAGGGTTTCTGAATTTTGCTTGCTGTATTCTACAGGAAGCTGTTATGTAGTCTTTACTTCCTTGTGGAATATATATAATAATCACCGGTTCCCCTGGTCATGTGATGTCACACGGCATGTTTATCGTGTATGAGCCATGACAACAGCTGTGACATCAAGCCTATACTGAGTAGTGCACCTGTAGGACATTCACACCTTCATGAGCCATGCACCTACATGAAATCAACCTACAGGTTAATGAAGCCATGCCCATGTGGGACAGTTAACACCACGGTATGTGAGTGTGCACTGTGGGACATCACACCTACCTGGAATTGGGGACCTGGTGACATCACACCACAGCGTATGAGCCGTTGCACTGATGTGACACACCCTACAGCGTTGAGCCGGGCAATTGTGACATCAACCTAAGACTATGAGCCATGACCTTTGTGACATCACAACACATACAGCCCTATGAGCCGTGCCCTTTGTGACAATCACACCAAACAGCAGTATTAAGCAGTGCCACTTGGTGACATAACACCTAATGTATAGGACCCGTGCACCTGTGTGAAATCAGATGACCAGGGACCAGAAAGAAAAACCTGAAAGTTCCTATAGAATGACAGAAGCAGTGATGTAGAAAAGAGAGAACAATGATACAGAAAGTTACTTTTTCATTACAAAACCAAGTGTCGAAGTACAGTCTTTTCTCTCTAGGTATAGTATAGTTTAGAGATGAGCGAGTATACTTGTCCGAGCTGATGCTCGTGCGAGTATTAGGGTACTCGGAAACGGCTCGTTGTCGGACAACGGATTTCCCTGCTCGAGAATCGAGCATTTATATTGAAGAAAATAAAAACAGTGAAGAACAGGTAAAGAATAGAACATAAAAAACAGTGAACAATCGGATCATTAAGTGAAGAACAGTGAAGAACACATGAAGAATAATTACATGATGTTCGGGCAATCGTAATCTATTCTTCACTGGTTTACCGGTTTTCACTTAAATATCTGTTGTCGCTTGTTTTTTATTTCATCTCTTCATGTTTCTCACATTTTCTGATAACTTGTGCGGCGATTAAATCCGCGCGGATCAGTTCTACTATATTCCATTTTTTGGGCACTCGGTCTCTAAAAGGTTTGCCATCACTGCCCTATGACATGATGCGGGAATAAAACCAAACCAGTATGTAGAGTACCCATGACTAGATAAGGAAGGTGCCCTGGACTGGAGGCTGGGGTATTTTTTCGGATAAGTAATGTTATATTGGGTTTTTGCACTTTAACGCGATGGGGGGGGCAGGCTTGTTTGGGGCTACCATCCCTCCCATGGCTGCCTCACCACGTTCCCCTGCCTAGTTTACGTGGGGTTTTATAAGCTCCTGTTCCCTCTAGTGAATGATGTGATGGAGAATGCTCGGCTGGCCGACTTGCCAGTTGGGAGACCAGCTGGCATACAGCGGCTGAGCACGAGGAGACCAATAAAAAATCAAGTGCCTTTTAAGCCTTTGGCTTTGTTTTGTGTGGAGATAATAAAGCTGTGACCTTTTTACACCCAGCAAGAGTTGCGTTCTGTTTTGGTAATAAAGTTGGTTGATAAGGGGTTTTTTACCGCGGCATTAAGGTGCCCATGGGTTTTTCATGCAAGGTACGGGTAGTTCATGCATTCAGTCTATGTATTCCAGAAGGAACAGATTCCCAACTATAGACAGCGCTGTACAATGTTTCCACCTGGTTGGGTCTCCTCAGTGTAGGGAACTGGTTTGGCTGAGTGATCGGCTTTTCACTAGGGTCTGGAAGTAAGAGTTCTCCTTACAAAGACTTCCAATTAAGACCGCCTTATAGGCGTGTGGAAACTTATAGCCATTGACGCTCCACTAGGGGATTCTGGGATATATGATAGTATTAAAAGTGAATGTGCACGTGTTCTGTATAGATGAACCCCTTGGAATCATCTCCTCTT
>WNYA01000356.1:0-181132 GCA_019512145.1 Engystomops pustulosus | reverse complement strand
CCTTAAAAAATGCTCGAGTCTCCCATTGACTTCAATGGGGCTCGTTATTCGAGACGAGCACTCGAGCATTGGGAAAAGTTCGTCTTGAATAACGAGCACCCGAGCATTTTGGTGCTCGCTCATCTCTACTGGCGAGTTGTTGGATGCTCTGATGTCCGCCTGGAGCGCTTGGTCAGGCAGTGAGGGGAATCTCTGTGGCATTGTCGGGAGTCTCGGTGATGGGTGCGGACGTGTGAGTGTGTCGCTTCGCGGCCACTGGAACCCGCTGACAATGGGCAGTTGTAGTTTCTGCGGTGCCCTCCGTGATGATAATGGTGGCTGCAGTCTTGTGAGAGGAGCTCAGAGCCAGTATCGGCAGCCCGCCTGCGGTATGACCTCTGGGAGTCCATTCTGCTTTGACGTAGCTGCGCAAAGGACGGGGATGTGTGGCTCCTGTCTCTGTGGTGCACCGTTGGCATAGAGGTCTCTACCGCATCAAGGGTATGCAGAGAGGACTCGGGGGAATAGGAGAGGAGGAGGGAAGGGGACCTGCCCAGGGATCCCGGACTGTAATGTTGGCTGAGCCGGGGGGCATGGTGGGGGGGAGGAGAGGGCCGGGACGCAGGCTGGGGATAGCGCTGGTGGTGGCTGCTGTGTTGGTGGGGGGTATGTGACAGGGAGGGGGAAGGCCTGGGGCTGGTTGGGGAGCAGACTCGAGGCCTGGTAAGGGGCATGGGGCTGCCTGGGGAGTAGGCCCGAGGCCTGGTGAGGGGCATGGGGCTGCCTGTGGAGTAGGCCTGGAATGGGGCCTGGGGCTGGAGTGGGGGTAGGCCCGAGGACTGCTATGGGGCCTAGGGCTGGATGGGGGCCCGGGGCTGCAGAGGTGAGGAGGTTACCTTGCCCGCCGGATGCTGGGGTGGCCGAGCATCGGGGCTGAAAGCAGAGTCTGGCTGGGACCTGGGCTGGAGGTGAGGAGAGCGGGGAGGTGCATCTGGCGGGGGCCTGGTCTGGAGGTGAGGGGACCAGAGCTGGGAGCAGGGGGGAGAGCGGGGGAGTGAGCGCTGGCGCAACATGCTGGCAGGGTGGGGGGGTAAGCCGGCAGCAGCGCTGGCGCTGCCTGGCAGGCGAGCGGGCAGCAGCGCAGGGGTGCCGGGCAGGGGAGTTGGCACTGGATGCAAACCGCTTACCCCTTGAAGCTTTCTCAGCAGGGATCCCCCGTCGATCTTCCGGTGCAGTCGGCGTCCCACGTGGTTCGGGCGACGTCATCTTCTTCTGGCCCGGGCCGCGCTTCCTGGCTGGTGCAGGTGATCTTGGGCTCAGGCGGACAGGAGGCCTGATCTTCCTCACGGGACGGCCTCTTTCTTCAGCCAGCTGCTCACGTGGAGGAGGTGAGGTGGTGACGGGTGGCGGGTGTCGTCCGGGCGTGGGGTGGTGGCTGTACCCTCCAGGGTGGAAGCCACTGGGTCAGAAGGATTCGGTCCAGGATGTGTGTTCGCTCTTCAGGGGACGTCCGTTCTTGAATCTGATCCCCTCGAAAGGGGCTGCAGGAGGGTACACAGTCCAGGCTGAACCATCCGGAGCCACTTGTGGATACTTGTTTTCTAGGGAACCTGCGCGGTATTTGAAGGCAGGGGTTCCTCTGACTTCTCGCCTCTTCGTCCCAGGGGCAGAGGGAAGGGGCCCCCCACATGCTCTTCGAACTTTATAAAACGCCCAGGCGGGTCCTTACCCGCCCCCAAACACCACCTCCGGTGACCTCACACGGGAGGAGTAAAGGGACAAGCCCCAGCAGCCTACCAGAAGGCTTGAAACCACCCCCTACAGTCCTCAGCCCCTTCGCTATTTGCTTTGGGGCTTGTTATACCTTCCATGCGCTTATCTATATATAACATAAGTAGTGGATTATGTATGGAAGAAGATATGCCAGAGCTGTGTGTACTGTTTTTGGGGGTAGCAGAGTTTTGTATACCACACAAAACATGTAAGTAGCAAAGCGCTGTGTGTCAGAAGTATGTCGGTCTGCTTTATTTTATGAATTGGTGTCTTCCCTGTAACATGAATGAATGTATATGAGACATCTAGTCTCATCAGTGCCGGCCTCTCCTTAAAATCTTCTCTACATTCAGGACAGGAATAACCTCCAGACCCGTCCTGTGTATCCAGCACACGATCAATACAGACCCAGCAGAAGTTGTGTCCACATCTCAGCATTACAGGATCTGTATAAGTGGTCAGACAGATGGAGCAGTCTAGTTAATCTCTCAGATCAGCAGACGCCATGGCTGATGGAGGGAGAAGAGGGAAACAAATGTATGTCTTGGGACTTTTACATGAAACGGGTTTAACAACTTATACACAGGGAGTGGCTGAGCTGTGACAGGTATTCGGTCCTCTCTATGACACAGATTGTTTAACTTACCGTTATGTGTGTTATAACTACTGCCACTGCTATGGCTGTATGTCACGGGTGCCCCTGCGCCTCCTGTCTCGAGAAGCAGGTGCACCCGTGTTCCTCTGTGTGCTCTTTGACTGCCTGCATGGCTCCAAGGTTTTCTCCAAGCTGGATCTCCGTGGAGCCTACTACCTCATCCGCATCCACAAGGGTGACGAGTGGAAGAAATTCGTGATGGACATTTCGAGTACTTGGTCATGACGTTTGGACTGCGTAACGTGCCACCCATATTTCAAGAAATTGTCAACAACATCTTCAGGGATCTTGACAATGTTCTGTTATTCTCCGCGGACTTTGAGTCCCACCAGTCCGGCGTACGGCAAGTTCTTGGCCTCCGGGCCAACCGCTTCTACGCAAACTTGAGAAATGTCAAGCGGAGTCTTCGCTTTCCTCGCTATATTATCGCCAACGTAGGTCTCCAGAGGATCCAGCCAAACTGTCTACTGTTCTACATGGCCGTCTCTGGAGGGTCTACGTGCCATACAGACTATCCTGGGCTTTGCAACTATTACCGGAAGTTATCTTGCATTTCTCCTCCACTCTTTTTTTTTATTTAGCTATTTAAATTTTACTAGGATTTTATAACAGTAAAAAGACCATTGGGGGGGAAATGGAAGGTGAGAACACAAATGTTGAAGGACGCCTGGATTGACAAGTTGTCCCAATATGGGGTTACCAATAAAAGTTACAGCGTGTCAATTTGTAAAAAGACACAACACAGAATCAAATAGTCGTCATCAGTATTACTAAAGTTCATCCAAATATCCTTGTTTGGCCTAACATACTTAATCAGTTACCTATAATAATTCCGAATTATGTGGGGAAAAAAGAAAAGAAAATTACAGAGATGTGAGAGGGGGGTGTAAAAAGCAGAGGAGGGAAAGATAAAGAGAGAAAGAATGGTAGGAGATAAGTGAACCGCACCTCCCCTCTACCTGTGTTTAGCTCTCCGTATTTCACAGTCTGTATCCGAACGAAACTGCACTAGTTAGTGCTTTCTCCACCGTCTGTGTCCTCCATCGTGTGCTCACCATAAATGGTGCCACCCTTGGTCTCTGCAGGCATGAAAAGCCTTCGTCAAAGTGGAAATCCGTCCTTTCGCCTCAGCCCCAGTTCTCACATGGAACTATACAGAAAAACCCTTCATCTGGAAGTTGTGACATGTCCTCCGAGGACTGGGGCTGTGCTAACCAGACAGGGCCTAAAGGCCGCACTATCATTGCAGCTTTTTCTCTAAAAACCTTTCCTCCGCAGGTATTGATGGGGGGGGGGAATTACTCCATAGGAGATAGAGAACTTCTGGCCTTCAAACTGCCCTGGAAGAATGGGTTTATCTTTTGAGGGAGCGCACCACCTGTTTCTGCATTTATACAGAGAATAAAAATCTCTGTAAATCTCCCAGCAGCCAACGTCTCAACCTATGCAAGCCCGTTGGTCACCTCTTTTATCCCACGTTTCAACCTTTGATCCACTTCCCATCCTGCGAGGAAGAAACATCAGGCTGGCTCTTTCCCATGCCTCAGATGTCATTGGGAAGAGCTGGTCCCTAGGAATATTATTTATCCTGAATGGCTGATTGTTGCTGCTTCGGTGATCTTTTGCCTTCCCCCCGGCAAGACGTATGTTGACCGGCACTGCGAACGAGATATTGTCTTGGGGAAATTTTGTGCATCTGGCTGGGCATCCTGGGGTCAGCTCTCGGTGGCCCTCCATCTATCTGGTGGCCTTACCTGGCAAAGAGTTTGGGATTTTGTGCGTTCTGCACTTCCTTTTGCTCGTATAAGCCATCTCGCCTCAAACCAGCTGGTCTCTTACTGCGTTACGATACCAGCTGCTCCATGTCTCACGTGGCCATGGACTTCCTCACGGATCTTTCCTGCTTGCTCTAGAAATACCATACTCTGGTGGTAAAGACCGCTTCCTCAAGATGTCCCATTGTTGTGCCTCTGCCCGGTCTACCATCGCTCCTCGTCTTGCCAGCCTGTTCTTCCAACATCTTCGGCGCTGGGACTTCCTGAGCGCATCGGCTCTGAATCGGGGGTCCAATTTGTTTCCCGCTTCTGGCCGTTCTCGCTCAGCTTTCAGTACAGTTGGTTTCTCCTCCAGTACCACCTCAGTCCAATGGACAATTTAAAGGGGTTAACAAACTCTGGGATGTTACCGCGTCCTTTTGTTTCTGCCCGGCAAGAAGACTGGTCCACTCTGTTGCGAGGAGAATTCTCCTAGAAATTCTTGGATTCTGAATCTTACGACTCCGCCCCCTTCTTATTGTCTATGGACAGCATCCTTCTCCACCTCTCCCTCTGCCTTGGGTCCGACGTTCCCTGCCTTTGGAGGAATTAGTCAGAAATCTTGAGGTCCATCTGGAAGCAGACCCTTTTCTACCACCGCGTGGACCGCGTTCCACCGCACCAGAACCCAGGCCGAAGAGACCTGGCCTCCTCCAGTCCTCTCTTCAGATGATAAAGTGTGGCTGTCTTCAAGATATGTCCGGCTGAAGATTCCCAGCTACAAGCTTGGTCCTCACTATCTGGGTCCATTTGAGGTGCTGAAACACCTTGTGGCCTATAAGCTGCTCCTTCCTCCCACAATGTGCATCCCAAACTCCTTCCATGTCTTCCTTTTGAAGCCTGTTATCCTGAACCGCTTCTCCCGACAAGTACCACCTCCAGCTCCTAGGCGGACTCCTCTGATGTCTATGAGGTGAAAGAGGTCCTGGTAATGAGGTCAGTCAGAGGGAAGCGGTTCTTTCTTGTTGAGTGGAAGGGGTTCGGGCCAGAAGAGAGGTCTTGGGAGCTAGAAGACAACATTCTCGGGGGGGGGGGGGGGGACTGTCATGGGTGCTCCTGCGACCCCTGCACAGGTGCACATGTGTTTCTCTGTGTGCCCCGCTGCGCTCGCTGTGCTTTTCATCTAGCCAGGTTCCAGCGGCGTCTCCCTCGGCTGCCTAGGGTGCGGACGTCCCGGCTCTGTTACATTTAAAGGGCCAGCACACCGATAATTGATGCTGGCCACCTGCCATTCCTGATAAATTCCCAGCCCCTTCCTGTGTTCCCTGCTGGATCTTCGAACCAATGCTATAGAGAAAGCTCCACTGCGATATTCCTGAGTGTTCCTGGTTGTTCCTGTTCCTGTGTGTTCCTGAGTTCCCGCGTTTCTGCATTCCTGGTGCCGTGCTTCTGTGTGTTCCTGCGTTCCTGTTCCTGTATTCCTGTGTTCCTGTTCCCATGTTCCTACATTCTTGTTTCCAGGCTCCTGTGTGTTGTAGTCCGTTCCTGTGTACCCGTTTCCCTTCTGCCTGGACCTCCCGTTGCTGACCCCGGATTGGACTTGACCTTGCATCTCTGCGACCTGCCCTGACCCTGTGCCTGAACATGACCACAAGACCGTCTCCTGCAAAGGTACCTCGATCTTGGCTGCCACCGTGGTGGTACTCCGCCACAGCAAGACCATCCCCCTTTGTGGCGGGCTATGGTGAAGACCAGGTGTCACTTAGATTTCGGTCCCAGGTGTCGGCTAGTACCACCTCCCGCGGTGGTCCAGAGGATCCACTGATCCCGTATTGCCATACCACTGGACAAAACATGTCAAATCTCTCTGTGACTCTGTGGCTGTGCACCTTGCTCCTATAATTTTTCTTTTCATTTTAACGATGTAGAAGTGGTAAGTGATAAACTTTGTGTCAAAATTCAGTTCAGGACCCAGACTTCGGGTCAAACTATGACCTGAACACGGACTCCATTGAAGTCAATGCCAACCTGGATTTAAGATGCAAAAATGGCTGTAAAATGGGGCTAGTAAGGGGTAGAGGGCTGAAACATGGTGGAAATAACAATGCAGTTGACCTGACCAAAATAAAAAATGAAGACATCATAATAAATAATGTCACTGTACTAGAAGAGGGTATGGGTAATGATTAGTGGACCCGACCAGCACTGTTCATTAGAAAGGAGGAAGCTAGAAAGACAGGGAGAGGTAGCTAGGAATGTTAAATAATTGGTAATTTCGAGGCAGTTGTTGTAGAATTGGTCTGTGTATACCAGAATGAATAAGGAGACAAAAGGGATGGCACGAATGGAGTCCCTCAAGACGTGTGGATGTCGATAACTGGCTCCACCTCGGCCCTGTTAAAACAGCACAAAGGTCATGGAGCCCTGACTAATTACTCTATGATATCCCTAGTTGGGATTCCACCTGAACCCCCCTTCAGTTCCAAATATTGAGGTGCCCAAAAACTGTTTTTGGGATGAGGATGTGGAAAGCAGCCCATCAGTCAGGACATCTAAACATGGCTCCATTTGTGATTGTGGGCACAGAAACCAGACACGACTACTTTGAAAAAAAAAACAGGTTGTTCGTTTGAATAAGGTTCTGCAGTGCTACTAGATATGAAGGGAGATTCTAAAATTAAGGATGTTGTATTCTTTTCCTCACCGTCCTACAATGCGTCTCTCTGAATGGCGACTGGGACAATGCCACTGCTGTTATGGCCAATCACACCCACATCCATAGAGGGAATTGCTGTAGTCGTCAGGGTGCTAAAAGCTGCTCGATTGGCTGCTCAGCTGTCAGTCAAGCAGTGTTCCACATAGTTTTACCACCGAATACATTTTTAATAAACTTTGGTTCTAGGCCCACGACCAGTATGTCCCCAAATTCTGTACAAACCCAAATTTGGGTGGTTCAGACCTGCTCATCACTAGCGCTGGTGTTGATATTGTCACATTTTCATACATCTGCACTTTGCCTATAAAGTTATATGGGGTAGATACACTGGGGTTTTATCCTTATACTTCGCATATTGGGGCAGATTTACTTACCCGGTCCAGTCACGATCCCGTGGTGCGTTGTCCGACGAGGATTCAGGTCTGCTGACATTCACTAAGATCGTGCACCCGACATCCAGCAGGTGTCGCTGCTGCGCCGAGGTCCGACGGAGTTCACCATCTTCTCACCGGTGCATGTAAGTGCTTGATCTTGCGACACAAATCACTTTTTAAATTCTGCGTTTTTTCTGAATCAGTCGGGTTGTCCAACGGCCCACGATTTCTGTCGCATTCAAGCCGACACCGATGCGCCACAATCCGATCGAGTGCGGCAAAAACCCAGGGCAATTCGGCGCAAAACGGAAATATTCGGGAAACCCAACGAAAGTGCGGCGTTCGGACCCTTAGTAAATGAGCCCCATTATTTCTTGCGTCTGATTTACCTTTATTTTTCCATATGATAAATGAACTTGGATTATATTTTTTCTAACAACGACTGAGTGACTGTTGTAATATGTAACAGCTGTTACTTAGAGCACTGGGGAGGAGCTTTTGAGCTATTCATTCACAATACCGTAAAATAGAGCACAGCACCACCCAGAGGTTATGTGAAGTATCACAAGGAATAAAATATAAGAATAACATTTTTTTAAAAAAATTAATTCAAAGAATAAAAATTCTCATTTGCCAAAGTTGATTTATTTGACACAGGGTAATACAGTATGTGAGGCAAAAAAAATGGCACCACACCTGTCCAGTGGTTGTATGTGGTACTGCCCCTTAGCACAACTCACACCATGCCACAGTCCATGGATAAGTGTTAGCCTTTTGTCACTGAAGCAGCAAAGTTTTTATAATCGTGTACAATCCCTTTAAAAACATCTGACGGATCAGGAGTGCATCTTATAGCCTGGGAGACATCACAATTCGGATTTACATGTACTGTTTTATGCTTTACTTCTCACATGAGTAGTAACTCCAGCGTCTGTCTCTGCAAAAATAAAGAAAAATCAGAAAAAGATTTTTTAAAAAGTCAACAAAAAGAAAAAAAATTATGACAATAGATTTATAGCCTGACTCATGCTTAGACCTTTTCAATATCATGTCTATGTTGGTTGGGCGTTCCCTTTGCTGCTTTTCAGTTCTTCAATGAAGGTACTTTCAGAGGACCTTCAATGGTCCTGCAATGGCTCTTGTATACATGAGTATTGCAGGGAAGGAGGTTCTTATCTTTATTATCTCTACAGTTTCAAACTACATAGGTGGTCCAGATGGCCATTGGTAACCTAGAAGCCTTGGGCCCTGGGCTGCCTCCCAAACCGCCCATATTATAATGCTCTGTTATATTTGAATTGTTTATACTTACTCTTTGCTGTTGTCATGGTAACTCTGAGCTCCAGCAAGGTAATGGTTAAGAGGTGCATCCCATCTTAGGTAGAGGTCGAATTCATTGACATTGCCGCTCCACTTGCAGTTACGTTGAACGGGCACTTCTCCTTGACAGCATAAGAATCTCCATCTAGAAAATCGGTTTTCAACATTTTATGCACAGACCTTCATAGAAATCCTAAGCCATCTACGAGTATGGGCCAAGGCCCCAAGTCAGTCTTCACATGCTACCTGATTTATTTTTTCGTATATTGATGGAGTGTAATCATCGAACATCGTCATACCCAAGGATCTTTCGAGAATACTAGTTATACTAATACTAGATAAGAACTAGTATTCTCGAAAGCCCACCATCAAATATACTAACCCTCTAGAAGGTATCACCTGTTTTCCTTCACTCTTCTTCTGCTCTCAATGGCACAAATTATCACAAATCTACTACTAACTACTTTGGAAATACACATTCTCCAAAAAGCAGTTAGGTTCTCTGCCCCCCCCCCCTTTAACCCTACAACTGTCTCATCAACTTTCTTCCAGGAACCTCGCTTTCTCTTGCTCATGTATATATTGTTCTTGTCTGAGACCTACAGCATATCCAAAATATGTGAAGAAGAATCTAGAAAGAGGCTCCTTTAGGAGACCTAAATTTTCCTGCCAGTTCATTCATCAAGTAGAAAGTTGGTCCTCCGTCGTCCAAAATTGTCATCTTCTGATGAACCTGAACTTTGTTATGATCCAAGAGACTTGATCTTTTGTAGATTGAACCTTCAATGAGCCTTGAACCTGATCCATGTGTGAGAGGGTGATGAGTGGAAGGCAGGGATAGCACTTATAAAATTAATTTTGCATCACCTTTCTAGCAGTTTTTTGACCCTTAAGGACCCTAATGGAAAGAATATGACCTGTGGATCCTTTACTCCAATAATGGACTCCATTTTGATGGATCAAGTCAACTGGTTGTTATCAACACAACTACTAGAACCCAACCCATGACAAAATGCTCAGCATCTGAACCTGCTCTAAGTTTGATGCCTCGTCTTGACCTTGAACATCTCCTCGGAAGTTCTTCTCGGACTGTGCTGACCCATCGAGGGCAGCCACCACTAAACTAACACTTCATCTGAGTTAGCGACCTGGTGGTTCTTTGGAGTGAAATTCATATCCATTTATGGGGGTTAAACGGTGAAAACCAGGGGACCATTTAGACCCTTGGGAGAATCTACCAAGTCGGTGGATCCCCACCAACTAACTATTACGTGTTATATGTATAATTACCTTCTGTCTTCTTTGGAATTATCATGGTAGCTATCCATCCCGCTCAGTACGCTGCCGAATGGACAGATAAAATTGAGCTCCCGATCAAAGTCATTGACGTAACCTGTCCAGTAACAGGAACCGGGGTAATTGAAGGTGTTCTGGCAGCTGAAATCCCAGACACGATCCTCACGCTTATTGTCATGGATGCTGGAGGAGAGGAATAAGTAGGGGTTAATACTTTCTGTGGTAACATTCAGATATCACATGATGCTTGGTGGGAACTTTGAGTAGATTTATTCATGAGTCCGTGAAGGCATATAGGCCGCTCATGACCCCAAGATAATGGAGCTTGTACAACCTACTTCAACTCATTCAAGGATTCAGTTGGCTTCCACAGAACAGTATATGACCACTCTAACCGGGACACCCATCCCCCAACCCTTCCTTAGCTCCCGCCCCTAAAAAAAATATGGATTAAAAATGTTTTATTACCTGATAATTAAGTTAATGCTTTGATGACTCTGACACTCGAAGTGAAGAACTTGATCGTAGTCGTTGACCCATCGTTCTGAAGGAAATAAGGCGAGTGAATTGTAGTCTTTATAATAACTTTTTGTGACTAAGTCAAGGTTAGAAAAGGTGAAAAAAAACATTCTTCTGACTGTTTTTAACTACAGATGTGCCTGCTCATTTTACACAATTAAACTCTCAGATGCCATTGTCTAATAGGACCACCGCATCTGAGGGGTTATGGTGGTATAATCAACCGTTTCTGTCAGTCTTTCCCTGCGATCACAGGAGCTGTGTGGCCTGCAAATATCAGAACACTATAACGACTTGTCTGTGACAATATAATATAGATAATATAGCAAATCTGTCCTATGGAATAATCCCTTTCACGTTACAAAAAAAAGGTTATGTGAAAAGAAATATAAACATTTTTTACGATTTTTGGATCGTAATTAGTTGCCGCTTTGTGTTAATTTACCTCCCTAAAAATGCTAGAGTATAGTAGCCAAGTAGGCACACAACAGTAACCTATAGTCAAGAAGGCCCCACTAAACGATGGCCAAGTATGCCCTATTAGCTAATAGTCATGGAGTCCGCAGTAGCCAAAAGCCACAAAGCCACCAGCAGCCAATAGTCACACATCCACAGACCATACCGGAAGGAGAATGACCCATCGGTTACCACGGATATAGGAGAATGGGACTCCTCTGAATATAAATGGGGAAGCATCGGGGGAAACAAGTTACAGGAAGTGTATGACCTGGTTGTCCAACGCGTGGGACAGAGTGTGATCTATTTTGAGATGATTGAAGGTGAAGAGGAAGTGATGGTGAGAAACAAGACTGCCCACAAGGAGAGGGAGAAGCTGTCTTGGTGGTGGGAACACTCTCCATATGAAGTGTTCTCAGCCAAACACCTGCACAGGGCCCAGGTTTTCCAAGTTGAAATCGAAGGGGAAGCAGGGACCACACGGAAGGAGGTGCACCGGAATATGGTTGAGGCGCATGGCCTTGTACCAGACCCTTGTCCCCCCACCTTCCCGGCTACCCAATTATCGAGAGGATGAATGGTTTTCCCCAATGCTGATCCACCACTGCAGGAACCTGGGAATATGTCCATCTGAAACAAGGAATATTCCCCTTGTGACACCAATGCCCCCAACTAAGTATTCTCCAGATGTAATCAACGGGTTATTGTCGGTTCACCAATGTGTGAACGCACACCTTCAAGATTCGAAAACTTCTCTGTAACGACCAAACCAACTACTCCAAGCAATCTCCGAGCTTGACAATGAACTATAGTTACAGGGTTCTTCTCCCAGTCGGCGTATCCTATGACTTTCCCTCCTGCCGTCTTGCACCTGGGTCAGCGTAGCCTATCACGAGATACTATAAATACTATACCACTCTAACTCCACCATTTCCTTGACTGGGTGCAGATAGGGATGATACCAGTGCAGGGACGGAGCAGGCTGTAGTGGACAATAGAAGGATAAGAGGGGAGGAACACTCTTGTCTGGTTGGGTTTTATTGGGTGTAGATTAGAGATGAGCGACACATACTCGTCCGAGCTGAATGCTCGTTCGAGCATAGCGTACTCGAAACTGCTCGTTGCTCGTGACAATACTGTGCCCGCTGAGCGATAAAATGGCATCTCCCGCCGCCTTTGTGCTTTTGGCGACCAGAACCAGTAGCCATCACAGCCAGAGATTTCGAATCTCACCCAGCATGACGTGGACCCTTACACAACGTTCGAGAGCAGTGGTTGCTGGGCCAGTAACAGTGGACCACTGGATAGACTAGCTGCTGGATTCCATTATGGTCGGATGCGCTATGGAGAGAGCTTGCTGCTGCAGTCAGGAAACGTTAGGCTGTTCTAGTTAGAATAGTGTTAGGCATGAGTGATTCAACAAGAAACAACAGCCCTCTTAGGGCTACAAAAACGTTATAACATTTTTTTTTTTTATTGAGTGGTAGCTAGACCATATTGTGAGAATTGCAGGGGGACTGGCTACCTGTTTGGTTTAGCTCTTAGTGACACACATATCCAACCCTCACACACCAACAGTGGACAATTTATAGGGTTTGATTGTCAATTAGGCCACGTCTGCCATTTAACTTTTATTACGTTTATTTTTCATAACTAAGGCGTCATCTCATTGGGCATAGCATGTTGCTTTCATCTTGGCTAGAAAATACTGACATAGGAGAAATCCAAACTGGCTTACTTAGCTCAATAGCGTTATAATTTTATTTCCGGTTGATCTTGCTGGTGGCTGGCCTTGCTTGTAGTGCATCTACTACATATTGTGATGAATTGTGGACGTGGCGTCAACTAACTGCAGTGGTGTCAGAGCGTGGTCCTGGGTGGGTTGAGACACCACCTGCTGTATTGATGGAGCAGGGGAAGCCGCAGAGCTACACACTCCCTAGGTTACATGGTCTGAAGTATGGGACTCGTGGTAGAGCACTGTTGAGCAGGAACAGTGCGAAAAAGTGTAATGTCGTAGGATGCCGAGACAGCGTCGAGCTATTTGTCCACCAGTCAGTCTTCCCGATCCACCCATGTCACCGAAAATCGTCACTCCTCAAGCTCCTGTCAACCTCAGCACCTCCTCCCCCCAGTCGACCCCTCCCGAGAAAATTTTGGCATTTGAACCGAACATACTCTGGAGGAACTGTTTTCTGGACCCTTCCACCACAGTCACAACCACTTGTACGCGTTGCTGCTGAGCAATTGTTTCCGATGGCCCAGGTTTTCCACCAGTCCAGTCTGTGTGGTGATGCATGACTTCTTGACGTAGTGGAAGAAGAAGTGTTGTAAAGAGGTGTAGCGATTGAGGAACCGGTTGTCAACAGTGGTGAAGTTGTTGTCAGGGCAGGAAGTCCGAGGGGTGGGAGTCAGACGAGGGATCGGAGGATATGAGGTGACAGACCCAAGCTGGTGTTGAGAGGGCGGGGTGAACAACAGTGCTTCTGGACAGAGGGGAGAGTCCTCGACCAGAAACAGTTGAAGAGGCATGGTGGGGCCAGACGGAGAGGCAGGCCGAGCTGGTGATCAGCGCCAAAGTGTTCACGAGTGAAGCTCCCTGTGCGGGGCTCCGCGGCTGCGAGGCTTAAGATTTTCAGAAGTGGAGGTTCTTTAAGGAACACGCGATGACGAGGACTGTTGTGCACCTTTGTCAAACCGAATCAGCAGGGTGGTCCACCACTACTAGCTTACTACCACAGTATGCGCAGGCTATGAATGCTAAACACCCCACCGTTGGACATGACAAAGCCCTGTTCCACCAGCGCGTGCACTACCACTGCGCCTTCCCCTGTGTCACTGATAGTCAGCCCCTGCCCAGACCCTGGCACAAACCCCATCGTCGCCTCCACGATCCTCACAAGCATCCACCAGCGTTCATCTCTCCATACCCCGACGCTGGAGCGGAAACGCAAATAGAGTGCAACCCACCCGCACCCACAGCCCGATGGCCACATCTCCAGAGTGTAGCATGGAGAGCGCCATATAGGCTAGTAGAGACCGCCTGAGGACTTTCGCAACCGTCCTGGCGCGGCCGCCCCTCGTTAATTCGGGTCCCCAGCCGCCACTACTTTTCCCGATGTGGCCGATGGGACTCTGGGCGCATATGGCAGATTTCATGCTGCTGCCTATCCCGTGACCCTCGCGTTCAAGAATTTATTCCAGCACCGATTACTGGGTATTCACTCTCCGACCCACGGTACAAGCAAAATCTTTCCCTCCTCATCCCTGGAGAGGAAAGGAGTGTGAGAATGCATAATACCAGCAGGCCCTGGTGCACAAGCTGAAACAGTATTTCCCTTTCTGACAGCGCGAGCGGCAGAGTGCGTATTTTCTGCGGACAAGTAGCGAGGAGAGTAGGCCGAGCAGGCAGCTTGTCCACACTGGCAGGGGTAACCTTTACAAGGCCTTTGCCAGCTTTAGTCACCCCCCAGCAAGACACTGTCCCTTCTCCCCAGTCTCGGCAGAGTAGGGCCTGATCTTTACAGAAGATGGTGAGGGGAACTATAGCTGACCATACCATCGTCCTAAATGATCACACAGCTCTCTACAACACTGGTTTTCAAAGCTGACATGTGGCACGAACGGGCGCTGTAACGCCTTGGATGGTTCTTGCCTGCCCTGCCCTAGCGTGTTGTCCAGAGCGGGTTTTCAGTGCAGCTGGTGGCTCATCACAACCGATAAGCGTACACGCCTGTCGACTGACAGCGCTGACAGGCTACTCTTATTAAGATAAATAAGCCGGATTTCTCATAATTTCCAATCTCCACCAGGTGAAGGAAGCTCAACCTGAATAATTTATGCACTCCTCCTCCTCATTGTTCCCTCTTCTCCTCCTCTTTGTACACTAAAGCAGAGGAAACTGCTATTTTTGACAGGGCCAACTGGCTCTACTATAGTACTTTTGCATTTTAATTTTTCTGGAGGGCCACCGACCCGTCCCTCTGTTTTAACAATTTTGGGACTGCCACAGACATGGCACTTCAATCTATTAAATTTTTTGGAGGGCCCCTACCTGTCCTGCTGTTTGAAAAACTTTTTTGGACTGCCACATTACAGGGCACTCACTATTTCATTTTGGAGGGCCAACCTACTGCTCCTGCGGTTTGAAAACTTTTTTGGAACTGCCACATACAGCACTCAATCTATTTCATTTTCTGGAGGGCCACCTACCGTCTCCTCTGGTTTGAAAACTTTTTGGACTGCCACATGACAGGTCACTCAATCTATTTCATTTTCTCTGGAGTCACCTACCTGCTCCTCTGGTTTGAAAACTTTTTGACTGCCACATACAGCCAACCTATCCAAATTTAATTTCTCATAGCAGCCTCCACAGTTTGTCTCCATTGCTACCTCTCCAAAAGGGTCCATATAGCTGCACTCATACATCGTCCCCTTATCAAAACGAGGTGCAGGCAGAAATTTCAGTTGTTTTCATGGATTCCACATCAAAGTTGTTAACTTGTCGCCACCCCCTGCTGTGTAATCCACAAATATACTGCCAAACTTTACCATTTAACTGATATATTTCAGCGCTTCTTGCGCATCTGTTTACATTCCCCTCACCACGCCATATCCAAACTTAAAGAACGCTACTACTACACTTAACTTGGTGGAGGCTGACCGAGTCTGACCCTGGGGCGGTCATATTACTGCCGACGCCGGGATTGCGGGGCCTACCCTCGGTCCAGGTCTCAAAGGCCACATACCTCCTCTCCTCCCACCCCTCCTCCCCCCTCCTCCTCCTCCGAATTACCATCCTGGCATGGGCGCCATCAGTCGGGTAGCTCTAGGGCACAGCAGCAGTGCCGTCGCTAAGCGAGCAGCAGCGTGCTCAAATGCTGAGCCTAGGCGATAAAAGGCACACCGCCCAAGAGCTATTACGGGCATTCCACATCAAACTGTTAACTTTGTAGCCACCCTGCTGTGTAATCCACAAAATATACTGGCAAACTGTTTATCATTTACCGATATTATTTCAGTGCTTCTTGCGCATCTGTTTCATTCCCACTCACCCACCCCCATATCCCAACATATAAGAACAACTACACACTTGATCTTTATACAAAAGGTTCTTAGAAGTGCTGTTGGGGAGTAGCCTAGAGACAGGGGCTGGATTGGCGAAAGCTCGCCTATGGCAGCGGAGCGCCAGCTCCATCCGATCCAATACATAGTTTTAACTGCAGCACTTTAATCTACTACTAGTTCACTGCCTCCATACATGGTTCCCTTATCAACGAGCTGTGTCAGGCAGAATTTCAGGTGTTTCACACATCACAATCATAGTGGAACTCGGCGCGTCTGTCGCGCCATGCTGGAGACTGAAGTTTCAATCATAGAAGCGCAATATGGGCCCCATACTGTCGCTCTTAACATGGAAGTCCTCTCCATGGCTGCCTCCAAATGTCGTCCCCTTATCAAACGAGCTGTGTCAGGCTAATTTCGGGTGTTCATCTTCACAGATACGTTATGGAACTGGGTCACTATGTCGCCACCATGCTGTGTTATCGACTAAATATACCGTCAACCTTTTTGTCACCGAGGAAATAATTTCAGCGCTTCTGCTCACCGCTCCTTTGGTTCCTCTCTTCACCCATGGTTTGAAGCCTGAGTCCATTTAGGGTATGTCGCCATGCCCTCTCTGAGCTGTGCCGCTGCTTCCTCTGCATGCTGTCCCCTATAGGTCAGGGTCAATATTGGCATGATTTAGATGCTATCTAGCTTCATCTGTCACTCTGTCATGGCCATGCTGTTGCCCATAATTTTGGCATAATGGTGCGATTAAGCAGCCTCAGAGCCATCCATCATGCTGCCCCTGCTGTTTCCTGTCCATTTCCGTGGTGTTTCCATCCTTTCTGAAGTTCCCAGGTGTTTGGCCAAGCTTCCCTGTGCAGAGCCTTGGTCCCCCTTGAAAAAATGCTCGAGTCTCCCTGACTTCAATGGGGCTCGTATTCGAGACGAGCACCGAGGATCGGGAAAAGTTTTCGTCTCGAATAACGAGTACCCGAGCATTTTAGGTGCTCGCTCATCTCTCGTGTAGATCCCTCAGACAAGCTGTTCATCCTGACTGCTGATATTTGGATCTAGACACCCGGCGGATTGTCTTGACCGCTCCTATTGAATTGTATCATTTGGCACCTGACTGTTTTTTGTAAATTGCAAATATTTTTTGGTTTACCTACCCCTTTGTCTATTTGAACATCTACAGCTTGTATCTTACTGGGTGTAAGTCTAAATGTAATATATTTGGGGACATCTTCCTCTTTACATATGACACTATCGCTTGTTGAAATTTATTGGAGCATAATATAATTTTAGGTCTGTCAAACAGACAGACTCTTGACATTTCAAAGGTCCACCAGTGGGAAGAAGGTTGAATAAAGCCAACACGGGGTAGGAGAAAAAGAAAGGGGGGTGTTTATCAGCCTCGCAACAGGCTACAGATGCCGCGTTCTCTTAAAGTGGTCATGTACTTGTGATTGTGACCTGTGGAGCGGTTGGCTTGGTCTTCATATACTACTCAATGACACTCAGCACAAACATCCAGGAATCGATATGTTCTTCAGACACTGACCTCACTTGGTATGGGGCAGTAAAAGGCTCTGGGCCCTCACTTGTCCTCAAACTGCCCTTTAGGTATGCTGCCATCTTTCCCAGGCAAGTTAATGGATGCTGCCATCGACGCTTACAGTGAGGAACACAGACCGAGGACAATAGATTACTCTGGATTGAAGGATAAGTTCGGTCGATCCGTCCGAAGAAGCTACATGTGAGAAGATCTTCAATGGACATTGCCACCAGGACGAGACATTTAGTGATGATTTTGACTGATTGACACACCGGGAATCGGGGCAAAACAACTGCCTCACCATCTTGTCATGGGTGACAATGCTGGAGTTAAATGTGTCTGTTGCCAAACAGATGGCGCTGCAGTGGTGGTAGAAAAAACCTTCTCTTTAGTGTGGTATTTTTCATAAAATCAAATGAAGACTTAATATGGCAAATATGTTGAATTTGTGGCCAGAACTTGAGACAAGGACAGGGTTCTAATGGCACCACGGCCCTGCCTCAACACGTTGATAAAGTCCTAATTGGACGAAACCCATAGGTTTTTTTTCTGGGTGCATACATGTAAGCTCTACGATGGATTTTAACTAAATGGAATAAAGGAAGATTTTTTACCTATATCCCGTAGAAGTGCTGGAGTACTTTTGTCGTTTGCCTAAACGCATGCCTAGACACCATCAGTGTCGGACTGGCCCACCAGAGTACCAGAGGATCCTCCGGTGGGCCCTGGCTCAAACCAATACTAAACCCCAGAGGTCCATCATAAAACAACACAATTTGAAGGCTGCGAGAATATATTTACCGGGGGATAATCAGAGGCGTAACTAGGAAAGGCAGGGCCCCATAGCAGACTTCAGAATGGGGCCCCCAAGATATAAACCTTTACGTAATATGGTGCATCATAAACCTAAAGGGAACCTAATCAGCAGGGTTTCAGTTTATCAGGTTAATGTGCTGCTCAGGTCCGTTATACACTAAACAAATACGGTATGTATTTTTAAAGATTATTTTTGAGAAATGGCATTTGAATGGTACTTATCCTATTCAGTCTTCTGGGCCCAAGTCATTCAACGCAGGAGTCGTGAGTCACCAGGAAACACCCCCCACTTGGACTCAGAAGTGTGTATAGAGATAGATACATTTTCAAACAAGGCAGATATATTCAAATACATTTTTTTGTTGTATAATGGGACCACCAGTATATCTGCATTAACCTGATATGTGAGATCCTATTGACAGTTCCTTTTAAAAATACATTTGAAGTTACGTTTACAGTCACAAAATGCAGCCTTTCAGTAGGATAGATTAATTATGAGAGATGGACACGTGGCACACAGCGCTGATCAGAGGAGAGCAGCTTCCAGCAGCTTTACTGCAACAGTGCAGAGACATAAGTAACACACAGCTGCCCATTGTGTAGTGGTGCTTAACCGCAACTGCAGGGTCACATTCATTACTAACCTGTACTACACAGAGGCTGATAATATTCCTGCACTGGAAAACTCCATTTAACCTGACTTTAAATGTATTTTATAGGTTTTGGCAGAGTATGTCGGATTTGGATAGTATATGTTTTGATTAACGATATTATACAATACTTTCATATACATGTTATTTACTATACACATATGCATAAACCTATACACATAACAGTTCGCACTGATACAAATCATTTAACTACTATATCCACATTCACTCAGTTATTACATTATGTGCTTAATAATATACATTCTATGGATTGTATACACATTTAAACTCACATATATGATGTCAACACACATTTATACGTGCAATACCTAGATATATACACATGTATAAAATCATATACACACAATATAGATAGTCTCATATATAAACATGTATACTTAACCTATACACACAATATAATGTACTCATATAAGATTAATTACTCATTTTATACACATTATATAACTCATATAAACATCATACACACAATGATAACTCTATATACGATGATATACTCAATAACGTTAGAACCCCTACTACATTTTACACTGATACACACCACATATACACAATATACATTAATCACTCCCATATATAAACATATATACTCATAGTATATCACCATTATATACTCTATATATACATTATACACACATATATACATTATCACACTAGTATAAATACTCAGATACATTATACACCACATATATACATTATCCCACATTAAATACTCATATATACACATATACACACAGTATATACTCATATACACATATACACTCATTAAACACACATCATACACTTAAAACCCATACTTAACAAATCAACCATTAGATCCTTAAACTAACATTACACACTCATAGACCACATTATACAACTGCTATAATACACTGATTATATACATCATGCACTCATATATACATTTACACCCCCTGCACCTTACACTTGTATTCCCTGGGAGCAGCGTCCAGTTATCTTGTCAAGGCCCTGGAGCTGGTTACATCCCAGGAGACATTGTCCAGGCAGAGGGAGGAAGTATAGGCAGGTAGTGGTTTTCACAGATCCTGCTCGCAGCTCAGCAACCCCCGGCCCCCAGGAGAGCGCTCCCAGGCCAGGGCTCTGCAGGGCACAATAGATAATGCAGAGCGGTGACAGGACAGGTGTTACCTGAAGTGTCTCCTGCCGCTGCCTCCTCTGCCCCTCCCCCCCAGCTCGGAAGCAGCAGCTCAGCATAAAGTCTGCAGCATGAAACATGTGTCTGTGCAGGCACATCGTCCATTCTAGAGATCGTTGTGGCAGGTCGGATCCGGCCCTCTAAGAGGCGGGCCCCGTAGCGCTGCTACGCCTGCTACCGTGGTAGTTACGCCCACTGGGATAATGAAGAGTAGGCCCTAGATTATTTTCTCTGTAGGGCCTAAGGAAACCAGTCCGATACTGGACACCATACAGTGGCCTGGGAAAACTGTGTCAATATAGTGGTGCAGCTTGAAGCAGATAGTCCTACTCTCCAAGCAGAACCACGTCCCCTTCCCAGAAGACAGGGCTCTTCCACCACAGCAAGGATAACTGTGCTTCTGTCCCTTCATCCACTGTTCATGATTCTCCTCCTCCTTGTTACTCTATCGCTAAGGCGATTGCTAGGAAACAACCTACCCAACAATGCAGTCCCTGAATGAACTCCTTTCCAAATTGCTGATCCTGCAGTCTCTCCCTTTCCACATGGTTGACCTTTACGACCTCTGATTGCTTGGCTGAGCCAAGGTCGGAGAGTACAAGCCATCATTATTTCTATTCCAGCTCTTCAGAAAGCATGTGCAGCAGAGGTGGTCCAGTCCTGGATTGGTAATTATGGCAAAGGGTAGCATTGTCCTTTACTGCCCATTGGGTAAATGTGAATGAGAATCAGAAGCAACACACCAAGGTGATGCAATGCTGCCTCTCACTCTGCGTTTCGGTTGTCCATCTACTCCACGGCCTCCTCATCCTGCACCAAGTCCTCATCCTCCACTGTAGACACCGTTGGCACCGTCCTCTGGCATCATCAATATACAGCACGGCAGTGTCATGCAGTTCTTCATCTGGATAGCCGGGCAAAAATAGCAGTAACACAAGGAAAGAAATAGAAACCGGCTATCTGGTGGGCAACTCAAGATCAGAACCCTGGAGAATGACAATGGGTCAAACATTGGGCTCATTTACTTACCCGATCCAGTCGCGATCCCGCGGTGCGTTGTCCGACGAGATTCGGATTGCCGGATTCACTAGGTCGATGCGCTGAATCCAGAAGGTGTCGCTTCTGCGCCGTGGTCCGCTGGAGTTCACCTGCTCTTCACGGTGCATGTAAGTGCTTGCTTACGACACATTTAGTTTCTTAAATCCGCGTTTTTTCCGAATCCGTCGGGTGTCTGAGGGCTACACCCCCCCCCCCCCCGGCGCAATTGCGGCAAAAATCCATTTGGTGCGCCAAAATCCCGGTGGTATTCGGCGCAAAACAGAAAAATTCTGTAAACCCGATGAGGTGCGGCCACGGAGGCCCGTTAGTAAATGATCCCCATTCGTCTGTTGCGCATCAATGGGGGCTGAACCTGTCAAAATTGATTCAGCTTTCTACAACATCCAGACTCAAAATCATTTCTATATCATAGAATCTTACTAATAAAAATACTGAAATGTACAAAAAAAGAAAATCTCTTTTAATATTAAATATAGACAAATTACGGTATATTAATCTCTGTAAAAAAAAACTCTGGATGACTATTTGCTAATGAGGCCTGTGTGACTATTGGTTACTTCTGGCTTTGTGACTTTTGGCTACTCAGGGATGTGTGACTATTGGCTGCTGGTGGCTTTGTAACTTTTGGCTACTCAGGGATTGTGCCTATTGGCTGCTTGTGGCTTTGTGACTTTTGCTACTCAGGGATGTGTGACTATTGGCTGCTGGGGCTTTGGACTTTGGCTCTCAGGGATGTGTGACTATTGCTGCTGGTGGCCTTTGTGACTTTGGCTACTCAGGGATGTGTGACTATGGGCTGCTGGTGGCTTTGTGGCTTTGGCTACTCAAGGATTGTGACTATTGGCTGCTGGTGGCTTTGTGACTTTTGGCTACTCAATGTGGACTATTGGCTTGTGTTTGGCTACTCAGGATGTGTGACTATGGCTGCGGTGGCTTTGTGACTTTTGGCTATCAGGAGTGTGACTATTGGTTACTTCTGGCTTTGTGACTTTTGGCTACTCAGGGATGTGTGACTATTGGCTGCTGGTGGCTTAGTGACTTTTGGCTACTCAGGGATGTGTGACTATTGGCTGCTGGTGGCTTTGTGACTTTTGGCTACTCAGGGATGTGTGACTATTGGCTGCTGGTGGCTTAGTGACTTTTGGCTACTCAGGGATGTGTGACTATTGCTGCTGGTGGCTTTGTGACTTTTGGCTACTCAGGGATGTGTGACTATTGGCTGCTGGTGGCTTGAGTGACTTTTGGCTACTCAGGGATGTGTGACTATGGCTGCTGGTGGCTTTGTGGCTTTTGGCTACTCAAGGATGGTGTGACTATTGTGTGGTGTGCTTTGGAAAGCTTTTGGCTACTCAAGGATGGTGGACTATTGGCTTGCTGGTGGCTTTTGGCTGACCAAGGATGTGTGACTATTGGCTGCTGGCTTTGTGACTTTGGCTACTCAGGGATGTGTTACTCATTGTTACTTGTTTGGCTTTGTGACTTTGGCTACTCAGGATGTGTGACTATTGGCTGCTGGTGGCTTAGTGACTTTTGGCTACTCAGGATGTGTGACTATTGCTGCTGGTGGCTTTGTGACTTTTGGCTACTCAGGGATGTTGTGACTATTGGCTGCTGGTGGCTTTGTGACTGCCACCAGCAGCCAATAGTCACACATCCTTGAGTAGCCAAAAGCCACCAGCAGCCAATAGTCACACATCCTTGAGTAGCCAAAAGTCACAAAGCCACCAGCAGCCAATAGTCACACATCTCTATAATATGTCTGTAGATAAAACACTGGCCAATGTTTACTAAAGCCCTTGCACCAGTTTTCTGTCAGACTTTGCACGTTCTTTTAGGTGCAAACTGCTTTCACAGATATTGAGGAAGGGTCGGCACTACATTTGTGTCACACGTGACCGATTTGTGGCACGGCTGCACTGTTCTTCATACGACACAAATATCTGCCCTGAAGGGGGCATTCTGGAGCTTAGTCAGACCGTGCACCACATTTCTCATGCAAAGTCCAACAGAATCATGTTGCATGTCTAATGTTAAGGGTGCACCAAAAAAAAAGTTGGTGCACTTTGTCGGAGCTATTTGCACTGTTTTTAGTAAATGTGAGCCAATATGTACAATCTGCATAGCTCCTCCTGCTCTATAACATGCTGACTGCAGATAGAAAACTATGTACAATCTGCTCAGCTCCTCCTGCTCTAAAACACATTGGGGCTTATTTACTAAGGGTTGTGGATTGCACTTTGATTGGTCTGTTCACCATTTTCAGGATTTGCGTAGCTTTGAATCCGACTGATTCGGATTGAGCCCAGGATTTAACTTTCAAATTGTGTCGCAAGACAATGCACTTACATGAACCAGGAAGAAGAAGATGAACTCTGTTGGACCTGAGCAGGGAAGCGGCACATGCAGGATATCGGGCGCACGATCTTAGTGAATTGGGGCAGAGTACATTATCGTAGGACAATGCACTTTAGTGAACTCTGCGGGATCGGTTAAGTAAATGTACCCCATTGCCTGCAGCTTGGATGCTATTTACAATCTATTAAGACAATTCTGCATTATAACACACTGGGGCACATTTACTTACCCGGCCCGGCGCGATCCCCGCTGTGCGTTGTCCGACGAGGATTCGGGTCTTCTGAGATTGAGTAAGATCGTGCATCCAATTTCCTGCACTTGTCGCTTCCCCACTGAGGTCCGCCGGAGTTCCTTCTTCCTGGTGCATGTAAGTTTGTCCAAATCAGTTGGGTTGTCTGACATCCACGCCCTAGATTTGTGTTGCATGCAAGCCGGCGCCGATGCGCCAGAATCCGATGGCGTGTAGCAAAAAAGCAGGGCAATTCAGCGCAAAACGGAAAAAAACGCGAAACCCTGCGAAAATGTGTCCGACGGACCCTTAGCAAATGTGCCCCACTGACTTCAGATAGAGCACAATATACAGTCTTCTCAGCTCCTCCTGCTCTATAACATGTTGCATACAGATAGGACACTATTTACAATCTACTCAGCTCCTCCAGCTCTATAACATGCTGCCTGCAGATAGACTATGTACAATCTACTCAGCTCCTCCAGCTCTATAACATGTTGCCTGCAGATATAATACTATGTACAATCTTCTCAGCTCCTCCAGCTCTATAACATGCTGCCTGCAGATAGGACACTATGTACAATCTTCTCAGCTCCTCCTGCTCTATAACATGTTGCATACAGATAGGCAGTGGCGTAACTACCACGGTAGCAGGCGTAGCAGCCGCTACGGGGCCCGGCCTCTTAGAGGGCCCGGATCCGACCTGCCACACGATCTCTAGAATGGACGATGTGCCTGCACAGCACATGTTTGATGCTGCAGAACTTTATGCTCAGCTGCTGCTCCGTGTAGAAATGCCGGGAGGGGGAGGGGCAGAGGAGGGCAGCGGCAGGAGACACTTCAGGTAACATCCTGTCCTGTCACCCGGCTGCATTATCTATGTGGCCTGCAGACCCCCGGCCTGGGAGCAGCTCTCCTGGGGCCCGGGGCTGCTGAGCTGCGAGCAGGATCTAGTGACAACCACTACCTGCCTTATACTTCCTCCCCTCTGCCTGGACAATGTCTCCTGGGATGTAACCAGCTCCAGGGCCTGTGACAAGATCACTGGACGCTGCTCCCAGGGAATACAAGTGTAAGTGTGCAGGGGGTGTATATGTATATATGAGTGCATGATGTATATAAATCAGTGTATATAGCAGTGTATAATGTGTGTCTATGAGTGTGTAATGTATTTATAAGTATCTAATGTGTATGATTGTATAATGTGTATGTATAAAGTGTATGATGTGTGTTTAATGAGTGTATAATGTGTATATGAGTATATAATGTGTGTATAATGTGTATATATGAGTATATAATGTGTGTATAATGTATATATGTGTGTATCCAATAGTCACACATCCCTGAGTAGCCAAAAGTCACAAAGCCACCAGTAGCTAATAGTCACACAGGCCTCCTTAGCAAATAGTCTTCCAGAGTTTTTTTTTACAGAGATCAATGTACCGTAATTTGTCTATATTTAATATTAAAAGAGATTTACTTTTTTGTAACTTTCAGTATTTTTATTAGTAAGATTCTATGATATAGAAATGATTTTTGAAGTCTGGATGTAGAAAGCTGAATCAATTTGACAGGTTCAGCCCCCATTGATGCAGCACAGACAGAATGGGGATCACTTACTAAGGGCTCCGTGGCCGCACTTTCATCGGGTTTACAGAATTTTTCTGTTTTGCACCGAATACCACCGGGATTTTGGCGCACGCAAATGGATTTTGCCGCAATTGCGCCGGCTTTCACGCGACAGAAATGGGGGGGGGGGGGTGTAGCCCTCAGACAACCCGACGGATTCGGAAAAAACGCGGAATTTAAGAAACTAAATGTGTCGTAAGATCAAGCACTTACATGCACCGTGAAGAAGCAGGTGAACTCCAGCGGACCTCGGCGCAGAAGCGACACCGGCAGATCCCGAATCCTCGTCGGACAACGCACCGCGGGATCGCGACTGGATCGGGTAAGTAAATGAGCCCCAATGTTTGACCCATTGTCATTCTCCAGGGTTCTGATCTTGAGTTGCCCACCAGATAGCCAGGTTTCTATTTCTTTCCTTGTGTTACTGCTATTTTTGCCCAGGCTATCCAGATGAAGATCTGCATGACACTGCCATGCTGTATATTGATGGTATGCCAGAGGACGGTTGCCAACGGTGTCTACAGTGGAGGATGAGGACTTGGTGCAGGATGAGGAGGCCGTGGAGTAGATGGACACCAGAAACGCAGAGTGAGAGGCAGCATTGCCATCACCTTGGTGTGTTGCTTCTGATTCTCATTCACATTTACCCAATGGGCAGTAAAAGACACATGCTACCCTTTGCCATAATTACCAATCCAGGACTGGACCACCTTCTGCTGCACATGCTTTCTGAAGAGCTGGAATAGAAATAATGACGGCTTGTTACTCTCCGACCTTGGCTCAGCACAAGCAATCAGAGGTCGTAAAGGTCAACCATGTGGAAAGGGAGAGACTGCAGGATCAGCGATTTGGAAAGGAGTTCATTCAGGGACTGCATTGTTGGGTAGGTTGTTTCCTAGCATTCGCCTTAGCAAAGAGGAGGAGAATCATGAACAGTGGATGAAGGGACAGAAGCACAGTTATCCTTGCTGTGGTGGAAGAGCCCTGTCTTCTGGGGAAGGGGACGTGGTCTGCTTGGAGATGTAGGACTATCTGCTTCAAGCTGCACCACTATATTTGACACAGTTTTCCCAGGCCACTGTATGGTGTCCAGTGTCGGACTGGGTTTCCTTAGACCCACCAGAGAAAATCAATCTAGGGGCCTACTCTTCATTATCCCCCAGGAAATATACTCTAGCAGCCTTCAAATTGTGTTATTTTCTGATCTGGACCTCTGGGGTTTAGTATTGGTTTAAGCCAGGTTTAAGCCTCTGGTACTCTGGTGGGCCAGTCCGACACTGATGGTGTCTAAGCATGCGTTGAGGCAAACGAGAAGAGTACTCCAACACTTCTACGGGATGTAGGTAAAAAATCTTCCTTTATTCCATGTAGTTAAAATCCATCGTAGAGCTTACATGTATGCACCCAGAAAAAAGCCTATGGGTTTCGTTCAATTAGGACTTTATCATGGTGTTGAGCACCATAGACCATTAGCACCCTGTCCTTGTCTCAAGTTCTGGCCACAAATTCAACATATTTACCATATTAAGGTCTTCAGTTGATTTTATGAGAAATACCCACACTAAAGAGAAGGTTTTTCTACCACCACTGGCAGCTCCATCTGTTTGGCAACAGACACATTTAACTCCAGCATTGTCACCCATGACAATGATGGTGAGGCAGTGTCTTGCCCCGATTCCCGGTTGCAATCAGTCAAATTATCATCACTAAATGTCTCAGTCTGGTGGCAATGTCCATGAAGATCTTCTCACATGTAGCTTCTTCGGAGGATCGAACGAACTTATCCTTCAAATCCAGAGTAATCTAATTGTCCTCGGTCTGCTGTTCCTCACTGTAAAGCGTCGATGACAGCATCCATTACTTGCCTGGTAGAAGAGGCAGCATAACTAAGAGGCAGTTTGAGGACAAGTGAGGGCCCAGAGCCTTTTACTGCCCCATACCAAGTGAGGTCAGTGTCTGAAGAACCTATCGATTCCTGGATGTTTGGCTTAGATGTCACTTGAGATTATATGGAAGACCAAGCCAACCGCTCCACAGGTCACAATCACAAGTACATGACCACTTTAAGAGACCGGCATCTGTAGCCTGTTACTGAGGCTGATAACACCCCCCTTTCTTTTTCTCCTACCCGTGTTGGCTTTATCAACCTTCTTCCCACTGGTGCGACCTTTGAAATGTCCAAGAGTCTGTCTGTTTGACAGACCCAAAATTATATTATGCTCCAATAAATTTCAACCAGGCAGATAGTGTCATAGTAGTAAAAGAGGAAGATGTCCCCAAAATATATTACATTTAGACTTACACCCAGTAAGATACAGCTGTAGATGTCAAAGTAGACAAAGGGGTAGGTAAACGCAAAAAATATTTTGCAGTTTACAAAAAACAGTCAGGTGCCAAATGATACAATTCAATAGGAGCGGTCAAGACAATCCGCCGGGTGTCTAGATCCAAAATATCAGCAGCAGGAATGAACAGCTTGTCTTGAGGGATCTACACCCAATAAAACCCAACCACGACAAGAGTTTCCCTTCTTATCCTTCTATCGTCCCTACAGCCTGCTCCGTCCCTGCACACGGTATCACTCCCTATACTTAGCCAGTCAGGAAATGGTGGAGGTTAGAGTGGTATCAGGTATTTATAGTATCTCTGATAGGCTACGCTGACCCAGGTGCAAGACGGCCAGGAGAAAGTCATAGGATACGCCAGATGGGGAGAAGAACCCTGTAACTATAGTTCATTCAAGCTGGAATTGCTTGGAGTAGTTTGGGCTGTTACAGAGAAGTTTTCTGATATCTTGACAGGTGTGCAGTTCACATCGGTGACCGGCAATAACCCGTTAGTACATCTGGAGAATACAAAGTTGGGGGCATTGAGTGTCAAAGTGGGATATATTCCTTGTTTCAGAGGCACATATGTCCCAGGTTCCTGCAGTGGTGGATCAGCCATTGGGGGAAACCATCACTCCTCATCGATAATCTGGGTAGCCGGAAGGTGGGGGACAGAGGGTCTGGTAACAAAGGCACATGGCCTCAACCAGTTCAGGTGCAACATCCTTGTGGGTCACTGCTTCCCCTTCTGATTTCAACTTTGAAACCTGGCCTGTGCAGGTTTGGCTGGAGAACAACTTCATATGGATGTGGTTCCACCACCAAGACAGCTTCCCTCTCCTTTGGGCAGTCTTGTTTCTCACCATCACTCTCAACCTTCAATTCATCTCGATCAGATCACGGGGGCCCACACGGTGGACAACCAGGTCATACACTTCCTGCACTTTTTTCCTGATGTTCCCCCATTTATGTCAGAGGAGTCCATTCTCCTTATCCGTGGTACCGATGGGTCCTTCATTATGGTTACGGTGGACTCTATTCTCCTTCCCGGTATTTGTCTGTGGTACCAATGGGTCTATCATTGGGCTTAAGGCATACACATCCGCATTAGCATTTTCCCGTCCCGGGCGGTACTGTGTTTTAGTTAAACTTACTGAACCAGACCATCTACCACTGCTCCACCAACCCCAACTTGGCATTCTCCAGATGTACTAACGAATTATTGTAGGTCACCAATGTGAACTGTGCACCTGTCAAGATATCAGAAAACGTAACTGTAACGGCCCAAGGTACTGCCAGCAATCCCAGCTATAATGAACTATAGTTATCAGGGTTCTTCTCCACATCCATTATTAAAGTGGGGCTGGAATATCCTATGACGCTCTCCTGCCCCTCTTGCACCTGGGTCAGCACGGCACCCAAAACCTTACAAGCTCCCGTCAGTCTATAGCACAAAGGGAAATTTACAATCCACATAAGCCAGAATCGGAGCAGTGGATAGGGGTCTCTTCATTCCAAGGAAGGACTCTCCGCTTGGCCTCTTCTGGAGTGGCTTCCTGAAGAAGGGCACACAAAGCTGAAGGGCCAGGCCATAATTGAGCCCAAATATAGGACATGTCCTACATAAGCCAAGAGCCATAGAGTTCTATTGTAGCCTTGATCTGGCACGATCACAGCCGTGTGAACATTTGTATGTAGTAAGTGTAGAATCTGCATTACCTGATGGAGCTGCAGAAGTAACAACGATCCCGAGCAGTAAGGCGAGAATCACCCGCATGATGCCGCAGGGGTCCTGAGAAGGGTCCTCAGAGGTCAGGAGGTCGAAGATCTGCCTGTGGATTTATGCTCCCGGGGGGTTTATATACTCCGGAGCGAAGGCGGATTATTACATATTAACCAGTCGTCCTTCAGCCCCCAGCGCTGATACTGATATCTGTATGTGTGAAGGTTACACCGAGCTGTGGATTTATATTATATATTAACTGAATATACTATGGATCAAACACTCAAGACAGGAAAAGGAGGGACAACAGGTCCCCCCAAAGCTGCACCGTATAGACTGGGACTAACAGGATCAGCCATATTCACTAAAGGAAATCTACCATGAAAAGCTATTATGATAGACCAGGGACAATTAGGCCCCTTTCAGACATCTATCTGGCTGCACAATTTTCACCTATGGCGCCAAGCCGCGGTACGGTACCTCCTTCTGTCGCCTGGAAAAATACAAAGCATTCTCTATCATTTCAAGTACCGTTGAACGCCAGGCGTCCATATGGATAGGGGAGTGGTGAGCAGCACTCATCCCTCCTCCTCTCCAGCCACACGGGTACTACGCCCAGGTCCTGACCCGGACCTTACTCCTAGAACCAGGCACCGAGACTGTGGTTATCTTCTTATATTTGTTATCCATTGCCTCCTGAGGCCCCCGTGTTGTAGCTTCAAAGGCTGTTACACTGTGCAGAAGAGAGGAAAGGGGCAGATGGGGTGAGTGGGACAGTGTAACAGCCTGTGAAGTTGCAGAACAAAAGCACTCTGGTAACATGCTCATTAGAATAATTTTAGAAGTTGATTTTAGAAGGACGGAGGCCATGGATAACCAATATAAGAAGATACCACAGTCACCATGCCTGGATCTAGTCCCTGCTTTATCATGATCAGGATAACTTTGGATCACTTATTTTGAGATTTGATGATTGTCCGGTGGTCTGACCCCCTTGTCCCTCCACATTGATCAGACATTTGACCTCTTATCTTGGGGATAGTAAATAAGTTATTTAGGTGGTGAAGCCAGAGCTCCCATCCACAGACTTGCACCCAGACAGTTGGGAACACTGGAACTGCTCCGCCCATCTGACAGTCGGGAACCAAAATGAATGACACCGATCAGAATAGGGAATAGTGATGAGCGGACCCGTTAAGATTCGGTACCCAGATCCCTGCCAGCACCGATCACGGGTGTTAACGGTACTAACCACAAAGGTTTGGCTCAACTTCCCCTTGAGGTTAACGACTGCGGCAGAATTGCGCTCCGCCAATTTGGAGAGGGTCGCTGCTCCCAATGATGTCATCGTAGAGTAACAATCCTTTACAAAAAGGTGGTGCTCAGTTCCGATGGAAGGTTAGTTCTGGTGCTTGGTCGCAGACATTAAAATACTGTAGGTGACTTTGCTATTGCCATTTTAAGATTAATCACCCACGATTGTTACCAGTACAAGTCTGGTACGAACCCAAACTTTGTGGTTCAAGTCAAGTCCACTCAACACTACTCGGGAACGGTGAGGGCTACAGATAAATTTCGATGTAAGCCAGAATCCGTGGAACAACGCCCTTTAGAGGATGCAAAGAGTTAGGGTTAGGGATGGTGATGTCATTGACCGAACCCTACACGAGGAGGCCGGAGAGGGACCCACATGTTGAGGACACAGTGTGCCACGTACGTGATGGTTAAGAGCCGCCACCACCCAAATAACCTTTGTAACATATAACAAATGTAAATGTTTTGGTCTACGGGCAGTATGTCTTCTTTTAGACACTATCGGTTGGCAGCGATACAATAAATTCCATATTTATTCAGCGGCGGGAGCCGACACAGCGCACAACAGCTGCTTATCTAGAAGATACACAATCCAAACTAAAATATCAGACGGTTTGAAAAGACATAAACATGTAACCAGAGGTTCACAGTGTTATTACAGTACTTGTGTTTACAAGTTATTTACACTCATGAAAGAAACCCTATAAATTCCAAATTTGTAGAAAAATTTTTCTGCATAAATTTTATAGCTGATATATTTAAGCCGAACACGGATAAAAAAATTTTTGTTTTAAAAATGTGTTTTTTTTGCATGATTAGGTTTGGAAACTTGGATTATACTAGAAATATGTGATCGATGTGAGTGGGGGTGCACCATCTACAAGGCGGGTTGAACCTCTTGCCTCAGGCAGCACCACTTGCTGAGTCTCTTCACAACTGATGTCAGCCTTGATTGTGAGACACTGTTTGGAGAACCCACTGGAGGACACACCTCATTTTTAATTATATGTAAATTAACACTTGGGTGAACAGTGGGTGTGGCCATTAGATCTGGTGTAGTTCCTGCTTAGTTACACAGGGGAAACAAGACACAATCAATAAGGTCAAGGGCTGAGAACCTGGGCTAAAGCAGGTAGTTTGAATCTCCTAGCCATGCCCACAGAGCACAACCGTAAAAAAGGGCCATCTAGAACATATGGCACACCTCCACCTTTTTACATTTGACCCACCAATGACCTGACCTTCCTCTCTCTTCATTCTGGACATCACTACACATCAGCTATCTGGCACAAGCTCTTCGAGCTGATGTCCGTCTTTTCGCTTGCACTGGGTTTCAATGGTCGATGGAGTAGACTTACAAAGGATGAAGGCCAGGGCAGCGCTGAACGAGGATGAGCAGGTAAGAGCTTGCCATAATGGGGCTCCAAACAACATCCAGTGTGGTGGTTTTTTTTCCACCCCTGAAAATCGGTGATGCGGGGCACTTAGCCGCCAGTCCATAAGCACTTTTCATTTTCCATTGAATGAGATGGGACGATGGTGATGAATGATTTAATTGTGGACCGTCACGTTCAACCTCACGACCCAGACATATAGCCGGAAGAACAGACAACCTGGCAAACTGATGCCCTTAGCAACTACCCATGTCTATGATTGGCCATGAGGATACCCTTTTAGACCAAGATGTTGGGGTCGCGTGTCCAAACTCGAACATCTCTACTTGTGATGCAATGATTCCCGCCCCAATTCGAAACGTTGATGGTTCTCTTCAGTTTTGTTGTATTAATGGTGCCCTCACCTCAGTAGGTGAGTAGGCCTACGAGAACGGGTATGTTCTTCTAATCTACACAAGGTTGAAAAATGTGAGAGGACATGGGGCCTATGTAGGGAGATTTGGTGTAGACCAGAGACATATTGGTTATCCTCCAGCATCCGAGCAAGTTTATGATTCAAGAATTTGATTCATTCTGAAGAAAAAACTCCCCAACAAAAATATTTCAAAAACTAAATAGCAGGGGATCATAATTGTCCAGCCTTTTGGAAGCACATGGAAGTTACATGGTTACAACGCAAGAAAAAAATTGAATGTTCTTCACCATGAAAAGTCCTGAAAAGTTGAAACTAGTCTTCTAAAAACTTGTTTCCATCTTCCACACCTTGTCTTTTTTTCCCTCCTTTCCATCAGTTTGGATATGGTCGATAAGAACGCTCCTCCCATCGGTGGACATAAGAACTGTTGAGCGTGTGATGGAAAAACAATGTGAATTCATCTAATAAATCCACAACATAAGTTTATAAATCCGACTGGCGACTGTAGGACACGCCTACACTTTTTTTTTTTTACAACAGTTCGATAAAAAATAAAGAAAATACATTTAATTGATTTTTTTTTATTTTTTAGAAGTTGTTGCTTGTTTGGCCCACAAGGCTCCGGTTCTTTGCAGGTTGTAATAGAAGGAAGCAATGTCAATCTAGTATCATAGTATCATAGTATATAAGGCTGGAAAAAGACGCAAGTCCATCAAGTCCAACCTTTAAGAATTAAATACACAACAACATTCAATCCAGCTTCCAATAAGATGCCACGTGGGGTAAAATCCAATTCTTTAATAATCACCGCTAAAAACAGCTCGTAAAGCAATGTGAAAAACGTTAATACATTACACAGGGTAGCGGGGAGACCACTTCTTGCCTACATGTTTCGGAAATGGCTTTCCTTATTCATGGCTACCACCACACTGATTGCAGTCAGCTTTTATCCCTGTCTGCCTGGGGTCATGTGATTCAACTCCACAAGGCATGGGGGTTGAGACATGTTAAAATGTTCAAGCACAGGTGAGTGATAAAACTCTAAACAAGTATACAAAACTGAATAGCCCTTTGCTGAATCAATACTGATATATAACATCCTGCCGTTTATTTAAACCATGCGGAACTCTTGTTTGAAGAGTGAAGATCCAGAAGGTCTCTCTGTTTAGAAGTTTCCTTCTGTGATCTCCGCCTCTTCTCGGACGTTTAACTCTTTCAATAGCGACAACTGATAGATCGGAGCAATCACCATTATGCACATTAAGAAAGTGACGGGAAACCATAGATGTATTTACTGCATCTTTCTTACTGGCATCTGAGATATGTCTGCGTATCCTTACTTTAAGAGGACAAGACGTGCAGCCTATATATTGCAGGTGATCATATATATAACAAATGACGTATTGCAATTGATAAACCCTGTTATATTGTGCACTGATTGTGCATGTATAGATTGGAAAGTCTTGCTAGGGGATGCATATCGACAACATGTGCATTTTCTATGTCCGCATTTATAAAAACCCTTGGTTTGTAACCAATTCTCACTAGATGTGGTGTGAGACATATAGAGACTGGGTGACAGTTCCATGCCCAGGGTGGGAGCCCTCTTCGCTACACAGTTGATTTTTTCAGGTAATACTTTGACTAAATTGTCATCAGTATATAAAATCGGTAAATGTTTATGTATAATGCGTGTGATGTCACGATATTGTAAACTGTAGCATGTGGAAAAGGTAATGCTTGGATATTGATGTGTGTGGATAAAATACCTAGACATAATTTGTTAGAAGAAAAGAATAACAAAAAAACACAATGTTTCTAGCTCTGTGTATCATCCACTTCGGATAGTTTCTCTGTCACTTTTTTTGCTGATATTGTTATTTAATGTATCCGAGCTGGTGCAATTACGTTTCATGCGAATTAATTCGCCAACCGGAATATTTTATTACTTGTTAGAGTGACATGACTTGGCATTGAGAGTGGAATTCAGAGCCATGGTTTCGTGTATGGTTCTACATGGACTGATATGGCCAACTAGTGTAATGTCAGATAATGTATTGTTTTTTTTGAGGTCTCATGTGTAAATTTCAAATGCATGTTATTAACGTTTAAATACTGTACAAAATTCAATGCCTCAAAGAATAACAAAAAACACACACATCAATCTCCAAGCATTACCTTTTCCACATGCTACAGTTTACAATATCGTGACATCACACGCATTATACATAAACATTTACCGATTTTATATACTGATGACAATTTAGTCAAAGTATTTACCTGAAAAAATCAACTGTGTAGCAAGAGGGCTCCCACCCTGGGCATGGAACGTCACCCAGTCTCTATAGGCTCACACCACATTATAGGAGAATTGGTTACAACACAAGGGTTTTTATAAATGCGGACAAGAAAATGCACATGTTGTCATATGCATCCCCTAGCAAGACTTTCCAACTATACATGCACAATCAGTGACAAATACAGGGTTTATCAATTGCAATACGTCATTTGTTTATATTGATCACCTGCAATATATGGCTGCACGTCTTGTCCTTTAAAGTAGGATACGCAGCATATCTCAGATGCCAGTAAGAAAGATGCAGAAATACATCTATGGTTTCCCGTCACTTTCTTAATGTGCATATGGTGATTGCTCCGATCTATCAGTTGTCGCTATTGAAAGAGTTAACGTCGAGAAGAGGCGGAGATCACAAAGGAAACTTCTAAACAGAGAGAACTTCTGGATCTTCAACCTTCAAACAAGAGTTCCGCATGGTTTAAATAAACGGCAGGATGTTATATATCAGTATTGATTCAGCAAAGGGCTATTCAGTTTGTATACTTGTTTAGAGTTTTATCACTACCTGTGCTTGAAATTTTAACATGTCTCAACCCCCATGCCTTGTGGAGTTGAATCACATGACCCCGGGCAGACAGGGATAAAAGCTGACTGCAATCAGTGTGGTGGTAGCATGAATAAGGAAAGCCATTTCCGAAACATGTAGGCAAGAAGTGGTCTCCCCGCTACCTGTGTAATGTATTAACGTTTTTCACATGCTTTACGAGCTTTTTTTACGCGGGTGGTTATTAAAGAATGGATTTACCCCACGTGGCATCTTATTGGAGCTGGATTGAATGTGTTGTGTGTATACCATTGTGCTCAGCCGAGGATCATCCGTGCCTCCGATTTCCAGTCCTGATTTACAGTCCACAGGGTCCAGGTGAGCTGACTATTTTGTATAAAAATTTTTGTTTAAAGAATTAAATAACTGTTTTATCCCATAACCCTGTGATTTTTTGCTCTCAGAAAGTCATCCAGGCCTCTACTTGAACATGTACATAGAGTCCACCAACAATCTCCCCGGCAGAGAGTTCCACAGTCTCACTGCTCTTACAGTAAAGAACCTTTGTCTATGGTGATGGTAAAATGCCTCTCCTCTAGGGTTAGAGGATGCCCCCTGTCTATGTTGATGGTAAATCGCCTCTCCTCTAGGCGTAGAGGATGCCCCACTGTCTATGGTGATGGTAGAACTCCTCTCCTCTAGGTGTAGAGGATGCCCTGTCTATGGTGATGGTAGAAACCTCTCCTCTAGGTGTAGGGATGCCCCTGTCTATGGTGATGTAAAATCATCTCCTCTAGGCGTAGAGGATGCCCCCTGTCTATGGTGATGGTAGAACCTCCTTCCTCTAGGCGCTAGAGGATGCCCCTGTCTATGGTGATGGTAACTTCCTTTCCTCTAGGGAGAGGATGTCCCCTGTCTATGGTGATGGTAAACCACCTCTCCTTCTAGGTGTAGAGGATGCCCCCTGTATGGTGATGGTAAATCATCCTCTCCTCTAGTGTGAGAGGATGCTGTCTATGGTGGATGGTAGAACCCCTCTATCTAGGTGTAGAGGATTGCCCTCTGTCTATGGTGATGGTTAGAACCTCCTCTCCTCTAGGTGTAGAGGATGCCTGTCTATGGTGAGGTAGAACGCCTCTCCTCTAGGTGTAGAGGATGCCACTGTCTATGGTGATGGTAGAACCTCCTTCCTCTAGGTGTAGAGGATGCCCCTGTCTATGGTGATGGTAGTAGAACCGCCTTCCTCTAGGGGTAGAGGTGTCCCCCTGTCTATGGTGATGGTAGAACCTCCTCTCCTCTAGGTGTGAGGATGCCCCTGTCTGTGGGATGGTAGACCTCCTCTCTCTAGCGTAGCGGATGTCCCTGTCTATGGTGATGGTTGACCGCCTCTCCCTCAGGTGTAGAGGTATGTCCCTGTCTATGGTGAGGTGTAGAACCTCCTCTCCTCTAGGTGTAGAGGATGCCCTGTCTATGGTGATGGTAGAACTCCTCTCCTCTAGGTGTAGAGGATGCCCCTGTCTATGGTGATGGTAAACACCTCTCTCTATAGGGTTGAGTGATGCCCCTGTCTATGGTGATGGTAGAACCCACTCTCCTCTAGGGTAGAGGATGCCCCTGTCTATGGTGATGGTATAAAAGCCCCTCTCCTCTAGGGCAGAGGATGTCCCCGTCTATGGTGGATGGTAAAACTCCTCTCCTCTAGGTGTAGAGGAGCCCGCCTGTCTATGGTGATGGTAGAACCTCCTCTCTCTAGGTGTAGAGGGCTCCATCTATGGTGATGGTAGAACCTCCTCTCCTCTAGGTGTAGAGGATGCCCTCTGTTATGTGATGGTAGAACCTCCTCTCCTCTAGGTGTAGAGGATGCCCCCTGTCTATGGTGATGGTAGAACCTCCTCTCCTCTAGGTGTAGAGGATGCCCCCCGTCTATGGTGATGGTAGAAAACTCCTCTCCTCTGAGGTATGAGGATGCCCCTGTCTATGGTGATGGTAGACCTACCTTCCTCTAGGTGTAGAGGATGCCCCTGTATAATGGTGACGGTAGAACCCCTCTCCTCTAGGTGTAGAGGATGCCCCCTGTCTATGGTGATGGTAGAAACCTCTCCATCTCGGTGTAGGAATGCCCCTGGTCTGTGGTGATGATGAGATCCACCTCTCCCTACTAGGTGTAGAGGATGCCCCTTCTATGGTGATGTAGATACCCTCTCCTCTAGTGTAGTAGAGTGCCCCTGTCTATGGTGATGGTAGAACTCCTCCACTCTAGTGTGAGAGGATGCCCCTGTCTATGGTGATGTAGAACTCTCTCTCTAGGTGTAGAGGATCCCCCTGTCTATGGTGATGAGTAGAACCCCTCCTCCTCTAGGTGTAGAGGATGCCCCTGTCTATGGTGATGGTAGAAACCCTCTCCTCTAGGTGTAGAGGATGCCCCTGTTATGGTGACGGTAGAACCTCCTCTCCTCTAGGTGAGAGGATGCCCATGTTTATGGGTGATGGTTAGAACCTCTCTTCCTCTAGGTGTAGTGTATGCCCTGGCATCTATGGTGATGGTAGACCTCCTCTCCTCTAGTGTGTAGAGGATGCCTGTCTATGGTGATGGTAGAACCCCTCTCCTCTAGGTGTTAAGGATGCCCTGTCATGGTGATGGTAGACCTCCTCTCCTCTAGGTGTGAGGGAGCTGTCTATGGTGATGGTAGAACCTCCTCTCTCATAGGTGTTAGGGATTTGCCTCCATGCTATGGATGATGGTAGAACCCCTCTCTCTAGGTGTAGGAGATGCCCCTGTCTATGGTGATGGTAGAAACATCCTCTTCTAGGTGTAGAGGATGCCCCTGTCTATGGTGATGGTAGAAACTCCTCTCCTCTAGGTGTAGAGGATGCCCTGTCTATGGTGATGGTAGAAAACCTCCTCTCCTCTAGGTGTAGGAGGATGCCCCCTGTCTATGGTGATGGTAGACGCCTCTCTCTAGGTGTAGAGGATGCCCCTGTTCTATGGTGATGGTTGAACCACCTCTCCTCGGTTGTGAGGATGCCTCCTGTCTATGGTGATGGTAGAAACCCTCTCCTCTAGGTGTAGAGTATGCCCCTGTCTATGGTGATGGTAGAACGCCTCTCTCCTCTAGGTGTAGAGGATGCCCCTGTCTATGGTGATGATGGTAGAACCTCCTCTCCTCTAGGTGTAGAGGATGCCCTGTCTATGGTGATGGTAGAAACTCCCCCTCTAGGCGTAGAGGATGTCTCCTGTCTATGGTGATGGTAGAACCTCCTCTCCTAGGTGTGTAGAGGATGCCCCTGTCATGGTGTGGTAGGGTAGACCTCCTCTCTCTAGGTGTAGAGGATGCCCTGTCTATGGTGATGGTAGAACTTCTCTCATCTAGGTGTAGAGGATGCCTGTCTATGGTGATGGGAGAACCTCTTCCTCTAGGTGTAGAAAGATGCCCCCTGTCTATGGTGATGGTTAGAGATGCCTCTCTCCTCTAGGTGTATAGGATGCTCCGTCTATGGTGATGAGAACCTCCTCTCCTCTAGGGTAGAGGATGCCCCCTGTCTATGGTGATGGTAGAACCTCCTCTCTCTAGGTGTAGAGATGCTGCGTTATGGTGATGGTAGAACCTCCTCTCCTCTAGGTGTAGAGGATGCCCCCTTAGGTGAGGGGAGAAACCTCCTCTCCTCTAGGTGTAGGGATGCCCCCACCCGTCTATGGTGTGATAGAACCTCCTTCCTCTAGGTGTAGAGGATTGTCCCCTGTCTATGGTGATAGGAGAACCCCTTCCTCTAGGGTAGAGGATTCCCTGTCTATGGTGATGGTAGAACCTCCTCTCCTTAGTGTAGAGGATGCCCCCGGTCTATGGTGATGGTAGAACCGCTCTCTCCTAGGTGTGAGGATGCCCCCCCGTCTATGGTGATGATGTAGAACCTCCTCTCCTCTAGGTGTAGAGGATGGTCCCTGTCTATGGTGATGGTTGAACCACCTCTCCTCAGGGTAGAGAATGCCCCTGTCTATGGTGATGTAGAACCCTCTCTCTAGGTGTAGAGGATGCCCTCTGTCTATGGTGTGATGGTAGAACCCCTCTCCTCTAGGTGTAGAGGATGTCCCCTGTCTATGGTGGATGGTAGAACCTCCTCCTCCTTAGGTGTAGAGGATGCCCCCGTCATGGTGATGGTAGAAACCTTCTCTCTCTAGGTGTAGAGGATGCCCCTGTCTATGGTGATGTGTAGAACACTCCTCTCCTCTAGGTGTAGAGGATGCCCCCTGTCTATGGTGATGGTAGAACCTCCTCTCCTCTAGGTGTAGAGGATGCCCCCTGTCTATGGTGATGGTAGAACCTCCTCTCTATATGTGTAGAGGATGCCCCTGTCATGGTGATGGTAGAACCTCTCTCCTCTAGGGTAGAGGATGCCCGTCTATGGTGATGGATAGAACCTCCTCTCCTCTAGGGTAGAGGAGTCCCTGTCCTATGGTGAGGTAGAACCTCCTTCCTTAGGTGTAGAGGATGCCCCCTGTCTATGGTGATGGTAGAAGACGCCTCTCCCCCTAGGTGTAGAGGATGTCCCCTGTCTATGTGATGGTAGAACCCTCCTCTCCTCTAGGTGTAGAGGATGCCCCTGTCTATGGTGTGGTAGAACCTCCTCCCTCTAGGTGTAGAGGATGCCCCTGTCTATGGTGATGGTAGAACCTCTCTCTAGGTGTAGAGGATGCCCTGTCTATGGTGATGGTAGAGCTCCTTCCTCTAGGTGTTAGAGGATGTCCCTGTCTATGGTGATGGTAGAGAACCTCCACTCCTTAGGGTGTAGAGGATGCCTCCTGTCTATGGTGATGGTTAGAATCTCCTCTCCTCTATGTGTAGAGGATGCCTCCTGTCTGTGGTGATGGTAGAGCCTCTCTCCTCATAGGTGTAGAGGATGCCCGTCTGTGGGTGATGGTAGAGCCTCCTCTCCTCCTAGGTGTAGAGGATGTCCCCTGTCTATGGTGATGGTAGAAACCTCTCTCCTCTAGGGTAGAGGATGCCTCCTGTCAATGGTGATGATAGAACCTCTCTCCTCTAGGTGTAGAGGATTGCCCCTGTCTATGGTGATGGTTAGAATCTCTCTCTCTAGGTGTGAGAGGATGCCCCTGTCTATGGTGATGGTAGAACCTCCTCTCCTCTAGGTGTAGAGGATGTCCCCTGTCTATGGTGATGGTTGAACCTCCTCTCCTCTAGGTGTAGAGGATGCCCTCGTCTATGGTGATGGTAGAATCTCCTCTCCTCTAGGTGTAGAGGATGCCCCCTGTCTATGGGGGATGGTAGACGCTGCCTCTCCTCTAGGTGTGAGAGGATGCCCCTTGTCTATGGTGATGGTAGAACCCTCTCTCCTCTAGGTGTAGAGGATTGCCCCCGTCTATGGTGATGGTAGAACCTTCCTCTTCTAGGTATAGAGGATGTCCCCTTGTCTATGGTGATGTAGAACCTCTCTCCTCTAGGTGTAGAGGATGCCCCCTGTACTATGGTGTGGTTAGAATCTCCTCTCTCTAGGTGTAGAGGATGCCTCCTGTCTGTGTTGAGTAGAGCCTCTCTCCTCTAGGTGTAGAGGATGCCCCTGTCTGTGGTGTGGTAGAGCTCCCTCTCTAGGTAGAGGATGTCCCCTGGTCTATGGTGATGGTAGAACCTCCTATCCTCTAGGCGTTTAGAGCGATGCCTCTGTCAATGGTGATGATAGAACCTCTCTCCTCTAGTGTAGAGGTATGCCCCCTGTCTATGGTGATGGTAGAATTCCTCTCTCTAGGTTGTAGAGGATGCCCCCCTGTCTATGGTGATGGTTAGAACTCCTCTCCTAGGTGTAGAGGATGATACCCTGTCCTATGGTGATGAGTAGAACCTCCTCTCCTTAGGTGTAGAGGATGCCCCCTGTCTATGGTGAGGTAGATTAGAATTCCTTCCTCTAGGGTAGAGGAGATGCCCCCCTGTCTATGGGTGATGGTAGAGCTGCCTTCCTCTAGGGTAGAGGATGCCCCATGTCTATGGTGATGGTAGAACCTCCTATCCTCTAGGTGTAGAGGATGCCCCCTGTCTATGGTGATGTGGTAGAAACCTCCTTCCTCTAGGTGTGTAGAGGATTCCCCTGTCTATGGTGATGGTAGAACCTCCTCTCATCTAGGTGTAGGAGGATGCCCCTTGTCTATTGGTGATGGTAGAATGTCCTCTCATAGGTGTGAGGATGCACCCCTGTCTATGTGATGGTAGAACCTCCTCTCTCTAGGTAGAGGATGCCCCCTGTTGTGGGGATGGGAGAGCCTCCTCTCATTCAGGTGTAGAGGATGTACCCCTGTCTATGGTGAGGTATAGGCCTCTCTCCTCTAGGTGTAGAGGATGCCCCCTTCTATGGGTGATGGAGAGCTCCTCATCTCTAGGTGTAGAGGATACCCTTGCTATGGTGATGGTAAGAACCTCCTCTCCTTAGGTTGTAGACGGACTGCACCCCTTGTCCTATGTGTGATGGTAGAGCTGCCTCTCCTCTAGGTGTAGAGGATGCCCCCTGTCTATGGTGATGGTGATCTATCTGTGCAGCTATTTTTAAGTGCAAAAGAATTACCGGTATACCAGAATTGAACCGGAAGGGAACAAAGGGAATTTATCTTTAAAGGGCATCTACCACAATGAGGATAATTTGCATACAGTCTTCCATCCTGGTGGTAGATGACCTTTAAGAACATGTCTAATTCTTGTCTTTCAAAAAAATATTATCTGAAAAGCACCACTACCTCTTTCCCCCATCGCCTTCTCGCTCTGAATCTTGTGGACTTGTAGTGACACTTAAAAAAAGATGCACTGCCAAGATGGTCGCTGCTCTAGGTCGCTGCCTGTGCATTGGCTACGGCTTTTGACCCACCCCACCCGCCCTGTGAGCACCCACTTGGCCTATCACCCCCCCACTTAACGGAACAGCAGCAGCACGGGCTCCATGTTCCACAACTGGTTGCAGCGGCTAAGAGCACCAGTAACAGCTTCATCGCAACACCAGGAATGTAAGTGATCACAACCAGAGCCTTACCGCAAGTCAGCCAGAACCAGGAAGCTTAAGCACCGCTACCTGGCAAAAATGGAACTATGGACGGTGTCTCTTCTGCCAAACCAACACCAGTCACCACAACACCGTTAGCGCCACACTGGCACCCCTCATGTAGTATCCCCTACACATGACTGTTTAGTCCATGTCTATATGTTATTGTGACTTATATACAGATGGTCCCCTACTTAAGGACACTCGACTTACAGACAACCCCTACTTAAAGACGAACCCCTCTGCCCCCTGTGACCTCTGGTGAAGCTCTCTGGATGTTACTTTAGTCCCAGCCTGCTATGATCAGCTGCAAGGTGTCTGTAATGAAGCTTTATTGATAATCCTTGGTCCCATTACAGCAAAAAATTTTAAAAATCCAATTGCCACTGGGGCAAAATTTATACAAATAAAATATACAGTTTCGACTTACATACAAATCATACTTAAGAACAAATCTATGGAACCTGTTGTACGTAACACAGGGGCTGTCTATTTTTATACTGTAATTGCTTCCTCTTATGTAATGTGTCATGTGACCTGTATTGTGCTGTATCACAATGTCCTGTAACTACCGTATATACTCGAGTATAAGCTGACCCAAGTATAAGCCGAGGCCCCTAATTTTACCACATAAACCTGGGAAAACCTAATGACTTGAGTATAAGCCGAGGGTGGGAAATGTATTGGTCACAGCCTGCCGGACCCTGCCCCATAGGATATAGCCTGCCAGCCCATATCCCCCAGTATATAGCCAGCAGTGGGGGAAGCCGGAATGGTGAGTTTTGGTATTTTTTTTTTATAAGCCGAATTTGGGTTTTCAGCACTTTTTTTTTTTTTAAACTAGGCTTATACTCGAGTATATATGGTATGTTGTATGCAACCAAGGAACCTGCAACATGGAAGAAGGCGCCTCTCCAAGTATTTATGTATTTGTATCATTATAACTGTCTAACAATCCCCGGAACACTATGTACGAAATAACCCCCCTTACTCCACAGGGGATCAATAAAGTTGTATTGTATTGTATTGTGTTGCTTTTGTATCATGTACCAGGGGAGATGTCTTTAAAAACAAAAAAACCCAACAATCTCGATTTTATTATAAAAACATTTCTGGAGTCCTGCCAAGCGTCATCCCCCTCTACAGCTGCAGTGCACTGGTCCCCCACAAGCGTCATCCCCCCTCTACAGCTGCAGTGCACCGGTCCACCACAAGCGTCATCCCCCCTCTACACCTGCAGAGCACCGGTCCACCACAAGTGTCATCCCCCCTCTACACCTGCAGTGCACCGGTCCACCACAAGCGTCATCCCCCCCCCCCCAGCTGCAGTGCACTGGTCCACCACAAGCGTCATCCCGCCCCCCTACAGCTGCAGTGCACTGGTCCACCACAAGAGTCATCCCCCTCTACAGCTGCAGTGCACCGGTCCACCACAAGAGTCATCCCCCTCTACAGCTTCAGTGCACTGGTCCACCACAAGCGTCATCCTACTTGGCGCTATAAGGGGAAGGTTACGGTAGATTTGTGGTGGTGAGGTCGATCTTTTGCACCGAACTATTCTACTTTTAGAAAAATGTAAAAAATAAATAAATAAAAGTTACTATTAATTATCTTTTTTCTCCCAAGAATGGTAAAAATTTTCATTTGCTATATCTGGGCTTTTTCCTTAAATTAATACACTTTGCTAATTTACTTCAAAAATGCATTTTTACTTTTTTTTTTTTTTTAAACCACCACATTATTTTCAATATTTTTGCTTGCTGTTTTGAGAATAAAATATTTTTTCAATTGCCAATTTTTTTTTACTGTCACAGAAAAATAAATAAAACTAGATTATTTCTAATATTAGAGAGCAAAAAAAATTAAATAAATATTTATACATATTTTTTTCCTCTCCAATTTTAGACAAAATATAATTGCATTTTTTTTCTCGGTTTAAAAAAATTAGCAACTGAAAACAAAGTCGGACATCCCCTTTCAGATTAAAAAAAAAAATATTAAAAGGTGATGTATGACTATACAGAGAAAAAAAATTATATTTTGTCTAAAATTGGAGAGCAAAAAAAAAAAAAATTATATATTTTTTTTTACGAATACCCATCTCTACTTAAAAAAAAAAAAATCTTAAAATCCCCTTTAAAAAACTGTACCTTACTGCAGTTTTCTTTTTCAAACTCCCCCAGCTTTTCTTTTTTTTAAGTCGGACAACCCCTTTAATTCAAATTTCAAAATTTCCTTTTAAAAAAAAAAATAAATCTAAAAATCCTTAAAATTAATACACTTTGCTTATTTACTTCAAAAATGCATTTTTACTTTTTCAATTTTTTTTTTTTTTTTTTGAAACCGCCAGATTATTTTCAATATTTTTGCTGGTTGTTTTGAGAATAAAAACTGTCACAGAAAAATAAATAGAACTCTATTTTTTCTAAAATTAGAGAGCAAAAAAATTAAAGAAAACAACTTTTTTTATCTCTAATTTTAGACATCTAAAATATATATTTTTAGATATATATATATCTATATTTTATATAGATATATATATATAAGTGTAAAATGTTAAAAATCGAGGAGCCCTAAAATGATGCATAAATAATTTTTTTTTTTAAACACTTTTTGTTGGAGTGACGCGAGGAGCAGGAGGCGGCGGGGAGGATGGACACAATGGAAACATTTGGAAATATGGTCTTTATTATAATTTACACACCACTTTTATACATATCCCCCAGTATTTCCAACCTGAATGTGCACTGCAAGTCAGTGACTGACAGTCATTATGTACAGCAACATAGAACGCAGATTATACGGGTGCATCGCTATTATTATCATTATTATTATTGGAACCTTCCGATACAAGACCCAGTGCTGGAGACGTGCGAAATGTAGATACACACAGGAAGAAGAAGACTCCAAAACTTCCGAATCATAGAATAAAAAAAAAAAAAAAAAAAATGCAGTATTTTCATTAAAAGAAAAAAAAAACTTTAATGGAACAAAAAAAAAAAAAAAGTTTTTAATTGTCTTTGTATACCAAGAGTTTTTCAAAACCTTTCATGGGCCTGAGAAAACGTCCTTAAAATTGTAAAAACGTTAAAAGGGAACCCGTCAGTAGGTTTAGACTCTCAAACTTTTTTTTACCTTCCTGGCTTGCCGTTGCTGCATTCTCGAGATTCCAAAAAGTGGGAGGGTCAATGACTTGAGTCCACTTTACTGAAGCCACCCCAAAAGTACAAAGCAGACTCTGTACCATGTGCCGAGCAGTTCGGAAGCAGACTCACATCACCGGACTCCCACCACCTTTGCCCTCAACAGTAACGGATAAACGGATGAAGAAAAAGTGGAATTTTTTTTTTTTTTTTAAGGGCCCCAAACCGACTGAAAGGGCCCCTTTAAATTTGCTCTGTAGTAGGAACAGTTGAGTGGGCTGAGCCGACCCAATCAGCTTAGCTTCCTTTATTGAATAACATAAGGGGTCTGTTTTATGTAAAAATTTTTGTCAAAAATTTTCGTTTTCACCAACACCACTTTTTTTTTTTTTTTAAAGTGTGGGTGGGGGAGGTGGACAACCATTGGCCGGAGCAATACCAATCATTGTGCTTGCCGGTTCTCGATTGGACACACAATGGCAGATAAGAGTTGGCATAGACTTCAAAGTTGAATTTACGACAAGGCCAGTCTATCCGTCCACAAAAAAAAAACCAAAAAATAAATCTGGTAATATCAGTTAGCATCGTCGTAACCAAATTTTTGATAGCACCAAAGGACTAACCACTGGTTTCACAACAGGGTAGTCCGAAACGGAACTAAAATTGGAAAAACAAAAAAGGATTTTGGGCCCATCCAGTAATATTTAAAAAAATTTCAAAAACTTACAATATAAATTTTTGGAAATTTCTGGGAGAAAAAAAAAAAAAAAAAAAATCCCCCAAAACTCGATTCTTCTTCCTTTAAAATGTGTTTCCAATTAGTGAATATCTGTGAAAATTCTTAAAAACATATGTACAAATCGGTGACTGGGGCAGTTGTGGTCACAGCATGACGTCCGTCCCGCAGACGGAATCCAACAAAAAGGTGTCTAAAGCAATGAGAGAGTATCAGGGGGCGGGGCAGTTTATTACACAAGCGACTGGTCTAAAAGTTTTCATATACAAACTGTGGCCAAACTCCAAAGCGTTCCACATTTACATAGCAAAATAAATTAAATAAATAGCAATTAAAAAAAAAAAAAATTTTTTTTTGAAAAAAAATAAAATAAAAATTAAACTGTACAAAAAGAAAGTGAAATATGACCTCGTCAGTAGCTACCGGTTTAGGCTTTGGAGTATAAATATTTAGTCATAATGTCGATACCAGTAGCATAAACACTCAAACACGTACGCTCACACTCACGCTAACATGTGGGCTTTTTTTTTTTTTTTTTTAATAGGTGGCCCTTGGCCAAGGCCAAAAATTTTTTTCTGTTGGGGGTCGACAGAATAAGTTAAAACTGGCTTGCGCTACTAAGGTGCGGGGGATTCTAAAAGTAACAGCGCAAAGAGAGAAACTGTACAGCTGACCAGGAAGTAAACTTAAGCAGGGGAGGGTTTTACGTTTATCATGTGACTACTCAGCATGGAATGTAAATTTTTTTTTTTGTGTGTAGGTGCTACCCATGAACCTTGTAGGATACAAATTGAATTCCGAAATAAAAGTCTAGAAACAAAACAGTTCAATTTCAGTCCATGCGAGGTCTCACCGAAAGGAATGAAAAACACCAGAGCAGATAAGACAACAGAATGTCAGAAACCAGAGTTTTCCAAGCCCCTCCCCTGAGGAACAAAAATATATAAAAAATGGATGTTTTACAGGGAGGGGTGGACAGTTTTTTGCATTTAGGTGTTAGATGTTAAATAAAATGCAGAATCTCCACAAAATCCAATAGTAAATGGGTAACCACATTATATCGCCGATTCTGGATGGAGTAACCCTATTTATTTAAAAAGCGGTAGGGTTGAACTGAAAACCGATATCTGTCTCTCTTCTCAATTCTAATGAGAACTTATCAGCAAGTATATCTTGAGCAATGAAAAATGTACTTCTGTGGGGTATGTCAACATAGACTCAGGTACGGACTCAGATAATTTTTAAAAATATTTTTTTGGAAGCATTACTACATTAAGTGCACATGAGCAGGGGCTGGGGATAGGGGCTTAAGGATCTAAAATCAAGACATACCCTACAAGGACATTGATTAAATGGTGTATAAATTAGAAAAATATACTTTTGCTCCACAAAACAGCGCCACCACTGTCTAGGGCTGGTATTGCAGTTCCACCCCATTCAAATCAATGGAGATCATAATTTTTACTAATCAAAAAGGATTGATTGCTGGTCTTGTTGGTGCGAAACAAGGACGGACTAGAGACATTTTACCGTACCAGTTGAAAGTAGTGGGCGGGTTAGGGGATGTGGAGATACAGCATTTTACTTTTCCCAAAAGGAAAGAAAATTATTTTAGCAGATAGTCCCGTTCATGATTGGAGCAGGATCCACAGAAAATGTGAGGTCCTCAGGGTTAGTTTTTTAGACAGAAAGAGTCTCTGCAACGAAGAAGATCCGAACCTCCTCAGCTGAGTGTACAGCAGGGGCGTGCCGAAGAACAGTGCAGGGCCACGCCCCAGAGGAACACAGGAATTTCAGTTGATCCCTTTTCCCTCCCCCCACTTAGTTTTAATTTCCCCTGATGGTTCATGCTGCTCCCTCTTACAATATTGGTGTATTATCTGCATGTATTTTTTTTTCTTTTTTGTGTTTTTTTTCCTTTTTAAATTTTTTTAGTCCCAGCGCTAAGAAACTAGAGGAACACGAGACTTAAAAGTAGTAACAGAAGTGCTTGTGCTGACTGTGCCGTTACTTGAAGGCTGTAAATTCTCCTGCAGAGGGAGTACAAAAGAAATCAAAAGTTTTATTAAAAAAGCAGAAAAGAAAAAAAATATAAAATAAAAAATGGTGATGAACTTGTATGAGCCACAAGCTACACGGGTTAGCGCAATCACAAAAACAAACAAAAATATTACAGCGACACAAAAGAAATACAGAGGCGAGGAACGATGTGTAAGCACAAGACGAGGGTTACACATCGAGAAGGGGTTAGATGATAGGTGAAAGGAGTTTTTGGATTTTTTTTTTTTTTTTTTTAAATTAGTCCACTGCATCAACCCAGAAGCCATTCCACCTTACGAGTTACGAGTCCTCAATGGGCGGGCATAGTACAAGTTCCTCCTTGCCCCATTCTTACCCCACCTGATGCCGAAAACCAGGGTACCTGCATGTTTGGCCAACCCTCCATGGCCTCTACCAGGACATGGTCAGGGCCAGATGTGGACAACCCTAGTCCAATGACATGAGGCCCTTGTAAATGGTAGAATGTGATCACTCAGGACAACGATCATGTTCGATAGCCAATCAGGGAAACTGACACCCCCAGCATGGCCATGATTGGCTAGTTCGAACCCTGCCATCGAGTTCGCTCATCTCCAGTCTCAGGCCATGAGATAGTTCTCCCAACCCCATGCAGGAAAAAGGTGGGAGAAGTAGCAAGCAACTCATAACCCGAGAGTTCCCCCTAGTGGCGGCTCTGGGAATCTAAAATGTAATAATTTATCTTTATGCAGGGGATTTGGATCAACTAAAAGTGGTTTCTAAGAAGGAGCTGGTTTGGTCAGGTGTGATTAAAGGCAGAGATAGCATCAGTTATGGGAGAATGTTTTTTTTTTTTTTTTTTTAAAGGGGGGGCCCAAAAATTATTTATTTAAAAAAAAAGTTTTTTTGTTTTTTTTTTTTTTTTTTTTTTACATATGGAGAGGCTACAGACTGTAGGAGAGGCCATGTCACTGACTAATGCAGAGCAAGTCTTTAACAGGACTGTGAGCCCTAGGTAGGTACGCCTTTACGGTAAGTTATAATTTTACTGCCCCCAATTTTAATTTAAAAAGGGGTTCAACAGCTCCACATCGAGAGCAGGATGTGAACGATGTTCCAGCAAAGCCCCAATGCCTGCAATAAATCTGACCTGCAATACCAGACATGACCTCTTCAAACATGTGGCGCTGTTTTTTTTTTTTGTTTTTTTTTTTTAGAAAATACCAGCTGAAAAGAAGGAGTAGAAGGAACCAATTTACGCAGGGAGTTTGAACCCTGGTCGTTCAGTGTAGTGCAAGTACCCTGACTAAAAACTTTATTGAGGTCACGTCTAAACTGACAATGGAAAAAAAAAATTAAAACAAAAATCCCACAACAATAATAATAATATCATAAAACAGAATTCAGCTCCCACATAACAGCACACATATACACTTACAATAACTTTACACAATGTACAGATTCTATACGTTAACGATAAACCAAAAACGGTCACACAGACAATGACAAACTCCTGCCAGCAGGGGGGTGCAAGTAGTGGAGGGGGCTCGGAAGGCGTGTACGCTCAGTATATCGTGAACCCACCATATCCACCGGCCTGGATGGGTGTTTTTGGAGAAGCACAAGCGTACAGGCTGAAGTCCTCTGTCTGGAAGCCGGCTCTGTTCAACGACGGCTCGGATGCACTGCGGTGAATTTTTGGCAATGACCGGGCCAGGAGTTCGATGGAGGCAAGAATCTGGGAGGGGGAAGAGAAAAGACCAAACCGGGGTCAAATTTCAAAAATGGCGTAGCTCTCCTTGATGCAGCTTCCCCCATCTATAACCCAGAGCCGTAGTTAAAGTGTAGTCAGGGAGCAGCAGCTATGTGGAGAGTTAAGCCTCTCGCCTCAGGCGGCACCACCTGCAGTAAGAGGGGCGGCAGCATCAGAGGTGCAGTCACCTGCTATAAAGAACAACTTGACACTTAAAAAATAGGGTTTCTTTACACCAGATGTCAGCATGGGTGCAACATGGGGAACCCACATAGTTTAAAGAAAAAAAAAAAAACCTGATGGGGCAGAGGGGGCGCCATTCTATATCTCACCTCCGGCAGAAGAGTTTAGGTTCACGCTTGTCAAAAACTTACTGTGGTATTGCAGCCCTGTCCAATTAAATTTAACAGCGCAGAGGTGGGTCCACTTCAGACAGATGTAACCCCCCTAATGGTCCAAGGTGCCCCCCTTTGATATCTGGGGTTCAAAATAGGCTTTATTAATAAAAATCTTGCTGCAGACAAGTGGTGATCCAACACAAAGGGACAACCACAAGAATATGGGTCATCTCATAAAGCCCTAGACCCAATGACACATGGGATGGAACCAGATGTTTGGGACCATTGTTTCGGACCTCCAATGCTTCACATAATCCCTCGCCTTTAATTCCCCTCACCTTGGCTTCTATCAATACTATCAATAGCACTTCTATGGAGAGAGCCCTCCCGATCCGGAGCACTTACCTGTGGGAACAAGGGCCGCTCATCCCGTTTCTTCTTTAGACAGTCGGCCATTAACCTCTTCATTGCTTTGGGACAGTTACTACGGACTTTGCTGAGGTCTGGAGATAGATATCCTCTGCCAACCATAAATATAATCTAAAAAATAAAAAAATTTTTTTTTTTTTTTTTTTTAGTAAAAATTGACTGCAAAGTGCCTACTTCTCCATGCAATGAGCTCCCTCTAGTGGCGGTTGCAGGAATTGCAATGTGACCGTTTGCCCCCCCGTAGTCACGCCTTACCTGGTCTCGGTTATTTATATTCTGATACGGAAGCTGCCCCGTCATTAATTCATATAAAACTATTCCGAAGGCGTAGACATCCGACTGAAAGCTGTAGGGATTCTTGTCCTGCATTCTGATCACCTCCGGGGCCTGCGGAAGGAAGAGACGTTGCGGTGACTTGGAGAGCGCTGGGGGTGCGCTGTGCTCTGTGCACTCAGCGTTAGGTAGTGATCCTGGAGTGTATGATGTTGTAAGCCGGACAGTGAGACATGGATTTCAATTCCTGGATTGTGCCTCACACTGCTGTGCTCTGTGCGGGGGGTTAGGCATCGACCCGGGAGATGTGTGTAATCAGACCTTCGTGTAGGTTGTTGTAACCAGCAGGACTGTAAATCATTGGCCTGTACAGTAGGTGAGAGTCCTCACACTGCTGTGCTCTGTGCACACAGGGTTTCGGTATTGACCCCTGAGAGATGTGTAATCAGACCGTTGTGTATGGTGTGAGCTGCAGCAGTACATTGAAAATATGATTTTATATTCCAGGATTGTAGCTACTCCAAGCATACTAGGGGCTCATCCTCACACTGCTGTGCTCTGTGCAGAGGGTTAGGTATTGACCCGGGAGATGTGTGTTATCAGACCTTTGTTGTAAGCAGCAGGACTGTAAACCATGGGCTTATACACCAGGACTGTGCAGTAGGGGCTCATCCTCACACTGCTGTGCTCTGTGCAGAGTGTTCGGTATCGACCCTTGAGACATGTGTAATCAGACCGTTGTGTATGGTGTGAGCTGCAGCAGTACAGTGAAAATATGAATTTATATTCCAGGAATGTAGCTTCTACAAGCATGCTAGGGCTCATCCTCACACTGCTGTTCTCTGTGTAGGCAGTGTTAGAAGTATGATTATACAGCTCTCGAAGGACAATACCTGTGTAGGTTGTTAGTAGCAGCAGGACTGTAAAAATGCAAAATAAATGCATTTATAACCCATGGTTGTGGACACAGTGGCGCGTCACACTGCTTTCCTCTGTGCTCTCTGCACTCGCCAGTTTCCCAGCCCTGTGGTAACAGGCTAGGAGTTCTGTGCAGAGTAATCCTGCAGTTCTACTCTTCCCCTACTTTGGTAGACTTTGTGGGCGAACCACACGGAGAGGACAGAGAGAAGGAAACTTGATCTTGGGATCAGACTACACAGTTTGGTTTGTAGTCTGTTACCATGGAGACAGCATAGAAACGGCAGTTAAAGTTAAAAGAAAAAAAAAAAAAAATTGGTAGTAACGTAGAGTACTTTCTCACCATCCACAGAATGGAGCCCGATAACTGCTCGAACTGGTGGGAGCCGCTCCACCGAGACTTCACAGTGGCCAGGCCAAAGTCACCGATTTTTACCGTGAGGTCCTCGTGAAGAAAAATATCTGGAGAGGGAAAGGGGTTAAGGAGAAATTTCCACCTGGAAGAACTAGGAACAGTAAGTGGAAATGACGTAACTCATCGCCTTCTTAAAGGGGCGGGGTCAAGAGTCAAAAGGTTAAACTAATAAAAATCGGGATTGCCTCCAAAAAACGGTTAGTGCCCTCAACTGCCTCATAGTTGTGCAGGAGCCCTGCACAATAGATCGATACCATATTCTCTAGGTAGGGAGTAGATGTTGAACTTGATACAACCCCTTTAATACACTAGCAATCACAAGGAAGACGCCCAATGAAACCTTGACCCTACGAGGCCCAAGTCCTAAAGGATACTATTGCTTTTCAGATCTCGATGGATGATCGACTTGGCGTGCAAGTAGCTGAAAAGAAAGAAGGCGAATGTGGTGTTAGTGGAAGCTCCGGCAGAGTCTGCGGGAGAGGTAGGGGGACGGACGGACACTTACTCCATGCCTTGTGCTGTCTGTCGTGCAATATCGATTAGCTTAATCATCTCGAATTTGGTCTCTATGATGTGGAGGTGGTGGTAGAGGCTGGAGCCCTCGCACCACTGGGTCACTATCGCCAGCTGCGGTTTGGTGGAGTAACCCATGAACAGCAGGATGTTCACGTGACGAGTTTTCCTACAAAACAAAGGAGTCGCGAGTCATTACCGGGGGACGACTTACCGACCCATCACCATTTTCAAGATCTACCAGGGACGAACAAGAGTCTTCCCTTCAACTGAAAGCAAGCAGAGGCTTAAAGGGGTTGTCCGATATTAGAAAAAAAAAAAAAAAAAAAGCCGATTTATGTTCTGTCAGAAAACAGCGCCTCCCCTCTCCACAGGTGGAGCCTGGTATTGCAACTGAGTCCTATCAAAGTGAATGGGGCCCGAGCTGCAACTCAATACACAACCCATTTACAGAAGGGCCGGGCCTTTTTTTTTTTTACATTTTTAAGAACACAAAGTTATCATAATTTTGGACAACCCCTTCAAAAGGAAACCATCAGCAGGTGTGACCAGGCAGACTGCAGGCTGTGTTCAGTATAATCCTGGAAGAGGTGTGTAATCACAGCTTTCTGTATTTTGTTAGTAGCAGCAGGACTGTGAAATATAGATTTTTTATCTGAGGATAGTTATAGGGGGGGTGCGTGTCCTCACACTGCTGTGCTCTGTGCCCTGGAGAGATGTGTAATCAGACCTTTGTGTTTGTTAGTAGCAGCAGGACTGTGAAATATGAATTTCTATTCCAGGATTATATAGGAGGGGGGGGGGGGGGGAGAATTGTGTCCTCACGCTGCTGTGCTCTTAAGAGCAGCGTACTGTACAGACATCTCTGCTCTGAATAAACTGTATAACAACTGAACTGTGCACAGCAGTGTGAGGACAACCCCCCCTCCTATATAATGCTGGAATATAAAAATCCATATTTCACAGTCCCGCTTCCACTAACATACACAATGGCATGATTACACAGCTCTCCAGAGAGTATACTGAACAATGTCTGCACAGAGCACAGCAGTGTGAGAACACACCACTCCCCCCAGAAACTAGAAACCTGGAATACACATCCATATTTCAGTCCAGTTGCTAACAACTAAACAAAGTTATGGTTACACATCTGTCCAAGGACAATACCCAAAACTGGCTGCAGTCTACATGGTCACACCTGCTGACAGTTTCCCTTTCAGAGCACCCGATCCCTCCTAACCGATGACACGATGATGAAGTCACAAGACTATAATACGCCCCTATTATTACACCCGATACTGGGTTTAACGACAAACGCTGGGACGGGATCTGCAGCGGTAACAGGGACGTATGATGGTCGTGTGAATTCAACCTAAGGGGGAAGATTCTGAGCTGCAGGAGTTTAATAACTCATCCCTGATTGGTCCATTTAAAAATTCCCTAGAATCGGCTAGCCAATGAGGAAACACTGGCTGATAACTTGCTAAATGTCAGCAGCGCATCTCCCTGTGTGAACAGGAACGCACAGACGACAACAAGGCTGGAGCCACCAGGCGATTTTGGCCAAAGTCTACAGCGCCGTCCTGCAACTTTTACACCAAGTCTGCTTCGATTAGCCTCTAGTCACCAACTCAAAAGGTCTAGATGGTGCCGCCGAAGAGTCCTTGGGGGTAGCAAAGTCATGACCGGAGTCATGGCCACGTTGCTGTGTAACCCCCCAACTGTAATAGGAAAAGCGCTCGCCCCTTTAAATGAGCATAAACTGACTCATCCGGTCGATCAGCGCTCGTTCCAAAATCAGTCCCTAAGAAAAACACATGCATCCTCATGTACATGGATGAGGGGAGGGCATGAGACCAGCTGTCAGCCAAGCTATGGAAGGCACATCAATCCCTTTAAAAATTTAAAGGGATTTCACAGGGTTAGAAAATTCTTCCCAGCAACAGTGCCATACCTCTCCTCGAGTCCTTGCAGCTCAGAGAGTGGGTGCTTGCATCATTTGGGAAAAAAAAAAAAAAACACCTCAGGTCTTACACATCCCCTTTAATGGGGAGGCCTCCCTATACCAATAGCAGTGCAGTATAGGGGCCTATAATAGGAGTAGAAAAGTACCTTCGCGGCCAAAATCTGATGAAGCCGTGCGGAGATAATCAAGTATTTCTAGATATGCAAATTTATTTATAGATATGCAAATGTAAGTGCACTGGAGGCGGGGACAAAATGCCCAATTTTCCTACAGACGACCGCTAGTGCTCTGGCTCTTCTCTCTTCTTTTTGGCTAGCCTTAGATTTGTCTACAGACCTCATTGAGTCACAAAGAGGCTGTAAATTTTGACACAACAGGTCCCGCCCCCAATGCACTTGCTGCCTAATTTGCATATCATCATAAGGACAATTCTCTCTACAGCGCTCCATCAGTTTGTGGTTGCAAAAGTGTGTTTCTGCTCCTACTGAAGCCCCCTATACCGCACCCATATTAGGATAGGCCCCCCCTTTTAAGTGCATCAGTCTGTTTAGAGTTCTTCCGCCTCTGGAGTATCATCTCAAACCACTGACAGTAAGCAGAGATCTTGAAAATGGTGAGAAATTCAAAGTAGATCAGACTTTACAGAACGTGATTACAACGTTAAGGATACGAGGAGGCTCTGCTGACGTACAAAGAAAAAAAAAATAAATTCTTGTTTTCCTTCTAAATCTAAAAGGATCCTTAAGAACCTGTGTGTTGCGCCTCTGTTGTTCCTCCTGGAAATTATCAAAAAAAAGAGTCCACATGGGTTTTCCAGGACGACTAACAAAAGAGCGTGCGAGGGTGCCGGATCAGTACACAGCAGTGTGAGAAAGTCATAAGATTACAGGACGGACATCGTTACCTGAGCACTCCAACTTCATTTTTAAAGGCCTGTAGTTGCTGAGGCGTCGGTGCAGTTACATTCAACATTTTTACAGCTACATCACCTATCAAAAAGGAAACAATGGGTACGGCTATAACAGAATGGAAGCAGTCGGATTGAGTATGTGTTTGGGTATTAAGAGGGAATGAGGTTGTCCGGAAGGAACACCGTTGTGCGAGGACGGCCACGTACAAAGCCCAATCGTCAGATCTGCCCTTATATCCAGCTTACATGATTCCCCCTCCCTCCTCCTGCAGACTCTGTCAGGGGTGCTCTTCCCCTAGATAGCAGAGGTATATTTCTACTGCCTTCATTAGCTCTCATGTAGATTCTTTCTTGGACCAACTTCTCCTTTTAGGGCCCATGATGTCCTTGTGGTGACAGACATGGATGATGAGAGGTGTATGACTCCCCCCTCCCCTGCAGAATCTGTCAGGTGTGCTTTTCTGCCATATAGGAGGCGTGTTCACCCAGCTGATGACAGATTCGCCCTACTACAGTCCATTAAGGACCTTGTGCCCCTATAGCCAACAGGTACTTAAGCTGAGGAGTCTTTAACTTCTGTGCGTGCTCTCCTCCCTCTGTATACAGATACACAGTCTGTGTAGTCGAGCCCTTTCCTTCTTCCCTGCCTTCTCTAATAACCAGTCATGTAATAGCGGAGCTTCATTCCTGGACACACTGACCCTTTTAAAGCTTTTTGAAGGCCTCTCCTCCCTTTAGCGGGCAGGAACCCAAGCTGTGACATCTAGGATTCAGTGTTTGTGTATCTGTATATAGAGAGGAGAGCACACACTGCAGTCTGTATAACCCACCCATACCTTTAGCCAACAGGTACTGAAGCTGTGGCATCTAGGATTCAGTAGTGTGTGCTCTCCCCTCTATATACAGATACACAGTCTGTGTAACCCACCCCTCCCTAAAGCCAACAGGCACTGAAGCTTTGAGATCTAGGATTCAGATTTTGCAGTGAGGTCTCTCCTCCCTCTGGATACAGATACACAGTCTGTGTAATCCAACCTCTTCTTTCTCATCTACATCCCATACAATCTGCCTTCTCGGATAACCTGGCATAATTCAGGACAGATTCCTCCTTCTACACTCTCCGTTGATGACCTCTTCTCCATAAAACTAGCAGGAACTGAAGAGGAGGAGTCTAGGAGTTCCTTTTACAGTCCATTAAAGAACATTTAGAGTTTGTTGTGTGTACCCTCTTCTCTCTGTATTTAGGTACACAGTCTGTGTATCTGCCCCTTCCTTCTAATCTACATCCCATATAGTCTCCCAAGTAATATGGCAGAGCACCTTCTTCTACAGTCCGTTGAGGACTTCTTCTCCATTGAGCCAACAAGAACTGAAGCTGAGGAGCCTATGATCCAGAGTTTGTGGTGTGTGCTCTCCTCCCACTGTATACAGACATACATAACCTGTGTATACCACCCCTACAGTCACTTTGCTCCCCTATATATGATCTGCTTTCTTAAATATCCTATCATCTTACGGTAGAGCATACTACTTCTACACTCAGTTGATGACCTCTTCTCCACTAAGCAAACAGAAACTGAAGAGGAGGAGGAGTCTATAATTTGGCGTTTGTGGTGTGTGCTCTCCTACCTCTCTATACAGGTACACCACCTGTGTAATACGCTCCTCATCTATATCCTATGCGCTCTGCCTTTGCCCATACATGACAGTTTATTAGCAGAGTTTCCTTCCTGAACTAGATGATGCCGAGGAGAGTGCTCCCTTCTCCCACACAGTCTGTCTCTAATGCTTTCCTCCCAGTACATTATGTATGCGAGATGCTGCTGCCTTCAATAGTCCTTGCGTGTCAGCACAACTTCCTGAAATCTGGTGCAGTCTTTACCAATTCTTCATTCCTGCATAGATCTCTCCTTCTACCACCATTGAGGTCCTCCTTGCCACTAGGGACGGGAAGTGAAGATAAGGAATATATAATTCAGCGTTTCCTGTGCTCTCCTCTCCCTGTATACCTATACACAGCCTGTGTAAATCTGGCCCTTCCTTCATTTTCCTCCTAAACTACATCCCTTATGAAGGGCCTTCCTGGATAACTGGTGCGTCACACTTTGATCTAACCTTCGGCCCCTTCCCTGCTGCAACGTCTAACACCAAGACAAGATAAGACGGGGGAAAGCAGAAACACTTGGGAACAACGTGTTTTACGTCGGAAGCAGCAGGACAGCCAGCTATGTAAAGGGAGTTATACAGACTCTACAACAGCAAAAGTGGGAGGACATTTTTTGAAAAAAAAATAAAAATTCAAGTTCAGGGGTAAAAGTACAAAAAAAAAAAAAGTGGCGAAAAAGTCATCCTCAAGGGTTGTCCTAAGAAATTGGGGGGTGCCTCCTGTAAAGAGATAGAGCTTTCACACATGCCCAAGAAAAATACACCTCCAAATCTGGTTCACGAAAACCCCAAAGCCCAGTAAAACAGTGTTCACGTCCAAGTCGTGGTACGGGTTTGGGTCTAATGGGCTCTAACGCTAGTCTTAACACCATGGTTCCTGATCCAAACATGGTGCGTTTAGAGGGAAGGTTAAGCCAACACTTCATGATCGATGGCAGAGGATGGCGAAAAGGGGGAGACAGAAATTTTGTGGAACACTGTGTACTTACCATGCCACTTTCCCTTATACACAGTCCCAAAAGAACCAGAACCTATCCGCTGTCCGACTGTGATTTGCCCATCTGGGATTTCCCAGTCGTCGCTGGAGTCTCTGCGTCCGAGGGTTTTCTGTTAGGAAAAAAATTCCGGGTCAGTGCCATAGCCGCTCTGGTCACCACGTTGCGACCGCTCGGAAACCGACTCACCATCCGACTCCTGTCTTCTGTGGAGGAAGAGGATGATTTGCGCTCTCTCTGTTGACCTGGGGATTTCTGGAGAGCCTTTACATTTGAGAGGGATCCGGGTAGTGAAGCTGGAGGGGTAGCGGATAGCCCTGGGGTGGAGCCTGGCAGCACAGAGGAATAGATTAGAGGAATGGAAAAATCGGGATGGAAAATTACCAAAAGGGAGGATACAAAATAGGATCTGGGGGAGGAGGACCTAAACTTTTGAGTCTCTTCTGATCAGGAGGTCACCCCCAAAGGTCTATTAACTTTTCGCCTTGTGGCTGGAACCACTGGGTTGACCAAAGACCAAAGACCAAAGATATTCTTCCCATCATCATAGTTACTGGGATTCCTATGCTGCTGCGAGTACAGGTCCCTGCACAGAGAACCTTCTAATAAGGTCCTGACTGTACAGAGTCACAAGCTAAGGCCCCCCCGGAATATTTTAATTTTTTGTGTTTCTATTCAATGAAAGCAAGCAAGACTGACCAACTGGCACTTCACAGGATTGTCAATCCTACTTGTGGCTAGTTCTACTCCACACGGTGGAGAAAGTCTACTGCTTCCTGCTCTACTGCTATTATTCAGCAACACAACTATCCCTATACTGTTCCTCCCCATCCCTAAGAAAGTTTCACAGTCCATTTGTAAAGCTGACTCAACATCTATGAATATTAATGTACTTCTAGCTCAGCCACACCTCCAGCTTCCTGACTTACAAGGGGTATGCTTACTCTGCTCTGCTACGTCATTCTCCATCCCACCCTCAGTAATGAGAGAAACACTGGCTGTGTGACTCACTAAAAGAATTCCTAGGGGAGGTGTGAGTGAGCAGTGAGAGCAGCTCACCCCTTCTTTGGGAATTCTCTTCAGCGATGTAAATGGGGCTAGAAGGTGTGTGTGGGGGGGACATGAATATAATGGACACAGATCAGAGGAAAGAATGATTAGACCCGCATGGGGTAATTTAAATAAAATATGGAGTAAAATTTACAAACAGCCTGTGGAACTTTTCAGGCATGCTGGATAACAATATAGGGATAGTTTTAATGCAGTTTCAAGATATGTTTAGTTTATGTAGGTTTAAGGGACAGGTTCCCATTAAACTATACTGGCTTCAAGAAAAATATCAGAATGGGGTCCTCTCTGATCACTAGGGGCCACAAGTCAAGGTCAAATGTGTACAAAGAGGCAATATTGTTGGGTCCTACACACCCTCCTTCTCTCGGTGTATGGAAGTTCACTGCTTGTCACCTACACATAAGGGGCAGGGTATACATGTAAACTGTTTGGGCTTCACCTGGTCCACGAGTTCAATTCCGGATTGCAGAGGTCACATCGCCCTGGACAAGGTGACCTCTTGAAATGGAGGAAAAGTAAACCTGATGCTACCCATATAGGGGGCCCGATAAATGATGAGACATATCAGCATGCACAATGGCGGTACAAACAGAAACGAGGTGGAAAGTTAGTGGATAGTATAACAAAAAAAATGAGGAGTGATGACAGCGCCTCATGCAGGTGTATAGGTGAATTACACAGACAAAAAAAAAAAAAAATGCTAAAAAACACACAACTACAACTAGTGCACACAGAGGGAGGGTAACAAAATCCAGCACTGCCTTGTGTTCTGGACAGGGTAAACAGTGCTATGTAGGGGAGAGGGGGGGGGGGGATTTTAGGCAATTTTAAAATGGGGGTTGAGGGGGGGGGGGGGGGGTGTTTCTAAAAGAAAAAACATAAGCAAAAATTAATTCAGCCCAAACTACCTCTGCAAACGGGGTCAGACTCAAAATCAAAGACTATTTCACTGGGGAGAGAATGGAGGAGTGGGCTGGGGTTCCGAGAGTGGTATTTCCGAAGGCAGCGGGTCGGCTGGACCTGGGGGGCTGCGGGAGAAACAGAGGCATAAAGAAGGCAAAAAAAATTTAGAATTAAAGGGGGAGGGAAGAGAGAATAGAAAAGGGGATTCATTTTTTTTTTTAATAGGGGGAGAGGGAAGAAAAAAAAAAAAGTTTGGGTGAAGGGGGGGCAGAATTAACAAGACATAATTAGCAAAATATTCCCAATAAAACAGACATTATAATTCACATATTAATAATTTGGGGCAATTTACTTTGTTAGAACCTACAGAATATTGCAACTTTAAAGGGCACGTCAACCTCACACCTAAATTTTTATTATTGCTCCAACCCATCTATAAAGTGGTTCCCGTTTTGCGTACACAGCTCCCGTGCAGACCTACAAGATGGACTGTGAGGTCATACTCCTTAAAAAAAAAAAAAAAAAAATTGGTCCACAAGTGAAACAACTGACATAAGTGGAAAAAAAAAAAAAAAAATTCACTGAAGGATCAGACTACATAACGTTTGCTTGTAGTCTGTTACCATGGAGACATGTAGGTCTATACAGAAAGCTCTATGCACAAGACTATTTGATTTTTTTTAAAGTATTTTTTTATTTTTTTTAAATTCAGGTTAATTAGAGCAATAAGCAGGGTGAAAAAGTCTATGTACCCTTTAAAGAGAATCCAAAATTCAATGGAGTTTTTAAAAAAAGGTAGGTGACAACAGCTATGGCTACCATCCATTTGCCAGCTTCCCCAGTCTCCTAAATGCCTAGGATTACTCCCCTCAATAATTGGGGACATCATATGCCACACCGATTTCCCCATTGTTCCCGTTATGCTGTTGTCGGAGCAGTTTCTGATCTCTACTTCCTGTTTCCTTTGACAGACAGGAAGCGACCACTCAGCTAATCAGTGGGTAAGGTGCATCAACGCAGTGATTGGCTGAGCAGTCATTTCCATTTCCCACGGTGCTACACATTTATCTCAAGTGTGGGAAAACTGGGAGACCGTCCCTTTAAGTGGAGATTACAGTAGTCATAACAGTCGTCACCCAGCTTTATTAGCAAACTAAAAAAAAAAAAAAAAAATCATAGGGCTGGAAATAAAAAAGGAACTTGGGAAGTCAAAAAAGAAAATTATAGAACTTTTTTTTTTTTAATTTAAAGGGGTTAAAAAAAATTAGTTATTTATGGAATAACTAGAAATACAAAAATGGGATATTCCGGCATGTATATGGAATGGAACTAAATAGCGGAATGGCAGGAAATCTGGGAACTTAGAGCGACGGAACATTCCAATGATAAATCCAAGACTATGAGGACACAGACATAGCGACAAGTATTTGTTTACAGCTGATGGGGGGGTTATGCATGACGGGGGTGAGATCATGGGTCGTATATACACTGGGTTATATTTAAAGGGGGTCACAACATTGATGTCCTATTCTTTAGGATCAGCCATCAATTGCAGATCTATGGGGAGGTCAGACTCTTGCCAACCCCTTTAATTAGTTGTTTAAAAGGGGTCCATTGATCCATACACCTCTGAGGCGAATGACAAAGCTGCAATACCCAGAGCTGCCACCAAGTGTACAGTATTGGTATATGGAGCAATGGTGAATACTATATCCCTCAGAAAAGATGAATATTGTGGGCCCTCTATCACATCTTGAGCCTCCTCCTAATGATTGGCCATCGCTATTGTGATGTTGGAGGACCCCTTTACAGAGGCCTGAGCCCCCACTCCACACTATAAGTACTGTCTCTGCATACAACAATTCAGGAACATCCCTTTGGGACAATGCAAAGCCCCTTTTGTTTTAAAGTTGTTCCTCCTGGAAATACGCAAGGCTGTAGGTTTGTTAAAGGGATGCGGCCATAAATGACACGTTCCCTACTGATCAGAGTGTGACAAACGCCCAGTTGTCAAATTATTCACACACTTCCAGGAGGATCATCGTTGGGAACGGCAATTACGAGGAAGTCTAAACAGAATTGTTATTTTATGGATTCTAGAAGGGTGTCAGGAGAGGTGCCAGGTCCCCTTTAAGATATTTATGGATGAGTCTTACCTCCATAAAAAGGTAATCCATAAATATTATCACTTACCTCCCTCGCTGCGTTGAAGGCCCTGGTCCCGGATTAAATCCTATAGGAGGAGAGAGAAGTAGCGTATTTTTAAGAACTTTGTTATTAAATACAATTATTACACAAAAACTTCCCAGACTGAAGATTGAGTGGAAACTTGCATCTAGGATTACACCTTGACAATATAGTAAAATTAAAAAAATAACAAACAAAAAAAAAAAAAAATTATAAAATATATTACACACATCCCCTCCCTTCTGACTACGCAAGTTCAGATGTAGTCAGGTGATGTGTCATTCAAAAGGAGATCACTGCAGCAGCCAATCAATAACCCCAGAGTGACATGCTGCATCATGTATGTAGGAGTCACTTCTCTGGCCAGCTATTGGCTGCAGAAATGAAGCATTTTTACAACACGATGGGAGATGTAGTTCATGCACGACGACACTTACATCGATATTAACAGGCTCAATGGTGTTGATGTGGACATTGGGGGCAGAGGACGACCGGTCCCGCTGGCCAAACTGGTTTCTGTGGTCTTCTTCAGCAGGTCGGAACGGCTGGGGAATGGGGATGGACTTGGACGGAGAACTACTGGGAAGGCTGGGAGGCCTGGAAGGGGAAACACAAAAGACATTAACTGGGAGTTCAATGCCGGGGGCTGCGAATGATTAGATACGGTTCCAATAACACAGCCTCCCTGACCGTTTCCTTATGGTTTCATAGAGGAAATAGAGAATAGTATAATTACACTGTGCTACAAGCATTGACTGTACTGGAACTAGCTGCCCATGTGATGCTGGGATTGATAACAGAAAACACAGACTGAAAAATCTAATAGCCAAGATTGAGTCCGAATAGACAGGAGGCCGCTTTGGCGACCTGTAAACCTTTACCTGTCCTAGGATAAATCTCAGCTGCTTCCGGGATTGGTTGACGGATTGCAGCTCAGCCCTCATTCAAATGAATGTCAGGCGAGCTGCAGTAACAGAGCGCGGCCACTAGACAGACAATGGCGCTGTCTGGTGACCGTCCTAGGTGTCCAAGACCCATGGGTAGGTCATCAATAATCTGGAAAATCCCTTTAAGTTTGAAACTTTTCTACCAGGATTCTAGCAAAATCCAATGTTTTACACAGATCAGCAGGAGATAATCCCAAATTACACAGCCTCGGCCCTCCGATAGATTGCACCCGACTCCCTTTCCAGCTCGTTGCTTTTTTGGCTGCTCCTTCTATTAAGACAACACCTTCTATTAAAATAAACACCCGCGACTGTGTCGGATCCAAAGACGCCATCGTTCTTACCCGCAGATATCTGGAGGGGGCGAGGGGGAACAGGATTCGACGGCTGGGGTGACCTCCTCGAAGGGACCTTCATCCTGAGATATCGGGTGGTGTTCAAAGAACTTGGAGACAAACAGCAAACTGCGAGATAAAACAGGAGAGGAGAGACTTGAGCGTCGCTTGTGCTATACAAAATATGAAAACGGATGCTACCTGCGGCCACCACTAGAGGGAGCTAGAGGGAAATTCAAAAATCTAAATCCATTCTGATAAACCAGGGACACTACTCACAGACCCAGGCACTGTGACTATGGTAATACTCTCATATGTGTTATCCATGGTCTCCTTCCTTCTACAATCAACTATTAAAATTATGCTAACGAGTCAGAAGGGCTCTGGGAGGGGGGGCATTACCAGAGCCCCTATGTACCTCAGCACATAGCACATCTCACAGTAGAAGAGGACGTGTAAGGGGGTGGGGAAGTACTCCTGCACAGTGTAACAGTAGTCTGTGAATGTGCAGCATGGAGGGGGCTCTGGTAACAGCCCTTCAGACTCATTAGCATAATTTTTTAAAAAGGAGTTTGGAAATCTTCTTATATTTGTTATATTCTGAAGTCTCGGTGCCTGGATCTATGAGTAAGTGCCCCTGGATTTTTACGGTACATTTCCTGTAAGAGCGTAGTAAGCACAGTATGCGCCATCCTCTTGAGCACCCTCTTGTGGTGGCTGCAGGTACTGAGAATTGTATAATTTGAAGCAAACTCATCTGCCGTTTTACCCCTAAACCCTCCCATCACTATTCACACCCAACAATACTGTGAGACAAGGAACCCTAGACCTACAGACAGTATTTGGGACCCAGCTCATTGGATTTCAGGACCTCCTCCTAGTGCCGACTTACTCGAGACGGTCATAGTTGACGCACATGAGCGGCACCTCGGTGCTGCACCGCTGGTGGAACTTGTACCCGCATGTCTGGCAGCGAAAACCCTGGAACAGCAGCTTCCGGCAGAAGTCACAGAACGCTAACGTGAAGAACGTTTTCCGTACCTGAGGACGCAAAGTGACAAATCAGGTCGGAAAAAACACATTTTTTCCATAAACTTTACAACAGAGGCGATTGGCCGGAGGCAAGTGTCATGTCCACTATGAAAATGCATTTATTCTGGACAACCCCTTTAACCAGTCAAAGTTAAAAATTTCTATTTACACTCAAATCAGACCTCAGCTGCTGCAGAACCTCTTCCTGAAGCATAAAGGAATACCGAATAAGATCTTAACCCCTCATGCCGTTTGAAAGGAGGTTTTTTTTTTTTTTATAGCGAGGTTCTGCAGCAGCTGAGTATGTTTCATGTAAGCGTCATGTATGTGGCATCGCTGATCTTAGTCACATCACACGTCCCCTCTCCCCCCATTAAACCTACAAAGTTATGTGTGGTGAGCGGGACGTTCTCCAGGACCTCCACGTGTAGCTCCTCCCCCGTCAGCCAGCTGATGTCCGTGTCCCAGCCAATCGGCTTCTTCTCACTGTGGTATACAGAAAATATCATCAACTCTAATATCCAGACTGTATATCGCCCTATACATATACCACCTCTCCACAGAACCTCCACTGCCTCTGGGGTCACCCCCAATTAGGGAGCGTATCCTTACACTGCTGTGCTCTGTGCTCTCTGTGGACATCGTTAGGCTAGCTCCCTGGAGAGATGTGTAATCATACGTTTCTGAATGTGGTATGTAGCAGCAGGACTGTGAAGATGGATTTATATTACAATACTGTAGCTTCTCCAAGTGCACCTGGGCTTTGCCCCTCACACTGCTGGGCTCAGAGCTCTCTGCAGCTAGAATTAGGTATTGCCCCTGGAGAGATGTATAATCAGGCCTCTATGTATGTTGTTAGTAACAGCAGGACTGTGAATTAGGGATTTATGTTTCAGGATTGTAAAGGGGGAGGTGCCCTCACACTGCTGTGCTCTGTGGTCTCAGCAGCAGATGCGTAATCATACATTTTTATGCGTTCTTAGCAGCAGCAGAACAGTGCAAATGGGTTAATAATGCTTTATTTATATCGTTCCATCATATTCTACAGCGCTGTAGAGTTTATATTCCAGGACTGTAATGGGAAAGGGGGGGGGGGGGGGGGGGGGGTGTCCTCACACTGCTGTGCTCTTTGCAGCCAGTATTCGGTATGGTCCCTGGAAAGATGAGATATCATACCTTTGTGTATATTAGGAGCAGCAGGACTGTGAAAATGGATTTACATTTCAGGATTGTAAAGAAGGCGTGTCCTCACACTGCTGTGCCCTGCGCTCTCTGCAGACAGTATTAAGTAGCGCCCCTGGAGTAATGTTTAAATCCATATAATAATCCCATGCACAAAGGTCTGATTAAACATCACTCCAGGGACAGTAGTGCTAAATACTGTCTGCAGAGAGTGCAGGGCACAGCAGTGTGAGGACACCCTCCCCCATTGATACAGTCATCAACTATAAATCCATACAATAATCCATGCACAAAGGTCTGATTATAGTTTATGACCATCAATGGGGGAAGAGTGTCCTCACACTGCTGTGCTGTAGCAGGTTCCTGATTGGATACTACAGCAGTCATTTGGAGCAGAGGGGTGGGGCTGTGAAGAAGCACAATGCAGAGAGCACAGAGCACAGCAGTAGTCACATGACGAGCTCTATTAGTATGTGTCTTAGAGAGATGTCCTCACCCATCTTGGACCCTGTACACCGCACAGCATTCTGGGATCAGGCCTCGCATCATCAGCGCCTTCTTTAGACTGTCCCGTACAGTGACGCCACATCTGGCTGGTACCTGAAATTACAAAAGAGGTGGTGGAAACCTTGGGCCAAACTTGTAGTTAGAAGCACGCTCTACCAGAAGTGGCGCCACTCCTATGGTCACGTGTCCTATTACTATGTATTTGACTAGAGAGTGTAATACCTCACTTCTCCTGCGGGCGTGCTGTAGGGAAATCTGAACACTTACTAGAAGATCACAGCGATCACTTGATCAACTGATCCTGCTAAATAGCGAGGTTACTAAAGATTCCCTTAGAACGTGGCTGCTGAAGTTAAGAGTGGTCACCCCTTTAAATCCACGGACAGAGCGTGGGACTAGGTGACAAATTCTATTTAAAAAAATTTAAAAATAACTTAGCGGAGCTGTAATACCACTTACAACCTAAAGATAGGCGTGGTCTAATCTTGGGAACCATTACGTGGTCCATTCAGGGGTCTGAACCACCTTACCGCACCAGAACTAAAGGATGGTCGTCAGGAGGACACTTACCACCGTGCGCTGCTTGTTAGGTAGGAAGACTCTAACGATGGGTTTCTGAGGAGATTTGGGGTTAATTCGGGAGAGGTCGGAGGGGTTCTGTAGGACGGATAAAGACGAAGGCGCTAGAGATAGGTTGGAGGGGACGGAGGAGAGGGTGACGTCTGACGACAGGGAGGAAGAGTCCGTCCCGTTCCCCATGGACTCCAGCAGCTGCTGCTCCCTCTGCTGCAGCGCGTCCAGTTTGCTTGTGTATTCTTCGTAAGCCTGCGAGAAGAGACAAAGTTAAAGGTAAAACTGGGTAATATTCTATCATTTATTTTAGATTTCTTTATAGCTGCAATACCAGATACAACCTGCAGACAGGTGGGGCGCCCTATGCATAGATCGGTCGTAATTTACTGATCCCGTCACCCGCTTTCTTAAAGGGGCACTCCCATTTGGTAATGTACCCCCCTGTACCCCCCACCCCACTTTCGCTGTTCCTCAAACCAGACCTCCCACTAACTAAGAAGTGATAGCACAACTCAGTTTTTATATATCACATAAGGTCCAGATACTCATCTCTTAATACACTAAAACAATTTGAATAAAACAGTGTAATACCTCATTTCTCCTGCGGGTGTGCTGCAGGGAAACACCTACTTTAAGATCACAGCGATCACTTGTGATCCTTCTCAAAATTAGGGATATTCGAGATTCCCTTATGCCGAATTTAAAATTGTCGCCCCTTTAACTATTTGGCAGAGCACTGGACGGGGAGGGAGGAGAGAAGAAGCTATAAACACAACATCCAGCCGAGCTATCGGGAAGGGGGCGGGGGGGGGTAACACAAAGTTATGTTTGGGAAGCTCCTGGCCAAGTTCATAAGACGTTTGGGCCTCAGTTTACACAAGGCGGAGGGAGACGTCCTGGACGCGTGACAGCTCGGCTGGGTGCACGTGTCTTCGCGAGACGTCAAGACTCAAATCGGTCTGTCTTTAGGCAATTATTCTCTATTGCTCTCTGTTATCAGGGAAAGTAAAGAGCTATGGGAGTAATATGGAGGAGGACACATTACATAGATGTCGCTGTGGGGTTTCCCTGCCAGGCAGAAGCCAACAGGAAGCGCTTACGGCCTTGGACTGGAGAAGGAATGTGTAACGCAACCTTAAAGGGGGTTTCCAGTAATAAAGGGAACTCTAGGGGGGGGTCAGTCACGTAATAGAACTCGAACTACTGTGGTCCCCATTGAGCAGCACTTCCTGGGAAACATCACAAAATAACATTAGGAGGCTTCTCAGCCAATCACAGCTTGGGAATGATGCCCACAAAACCTAACGATTGTCCAACCAAGACGTGTCGGAGGTACCAAAACCATCAGTACTGGATCTGCTGGTCCCTGTTGCCCAAAAAATGCAGTGCAACGTCACAAGAAACATTAGGAGGGGCTTTTCGGCTAATCACAGGCTGGGTGAGACGCCCCCACTTCAATAAGTGGTGGAAGTGAACTGGGTGCACCCATACGGTCACCGCTAGCCCGGTTGCCCCTTGGTGACACCACAGGAAAAACTAGGGGAGGTTTCTCCACCAATCACTGGTTGTGACAAACCACAAGTCAACGATTGGGTCTTGCGCTCCCCCTTGTGACTCCCAGTAAGTGCAATAGGGACCATAAATTTCTGCACCTCTTACTGGAAGGTGTCCCAAAGACTGAAGGGACCCAGCGTAGTCAGACTGGACCCACATACTAAAAGGACAACTTGGACGGGTAACGCAGACAAACCCTTAAACTGGAAACCCCCCCCCCCCCCCCGTTTGGCCCCCCCCCCCCCCCCCCCCCCCCCGAATTCAGAAGAGGCTAATAACTTACTTCAACGTATATTGAGGGGGGGTTGTGCTCGCCTCCGAACTTGTCCAGGAGGGCTTCGATGTGCTCTTGTGTTAGCTTAATCATCTGCTTTATATTCCAGATCTGAAAAAAGGGAACAAGAATTACACTTTATAAAACCAAATTTCTTGTAATTTACAAAAATTTACAATATATTAACATCATACGCATCTGCGGACCAACCCCAAGAGTTAAGAGATGACTCTTCTGGATACAAGTTGACCCACAGTGATCATCGGTGAACCATGAAGGAACCTAGCAGCAACTCGTAAGTTCCCCTACACGGCCCTTGTGGCGGGATAAGGACATTACACAATTCTAATATACAAAATATGGCTAAACCATAGACCTGCCGATCATTCAATGGAGGATGTTCTCGGTGATGCCCAAACCATTCTCCATTGCAGAGAAGAACCAGAAGCTCCAACTTCTAGATCAAGTTTCAAGCGTCTTCCCCCCATGGCAATGACTACCGTCTACAAGCTGTATCATAAAATTAGGGGTTGACCTAAATAAGCCATTCGTTACATGGACGGCATCGTGTGACCTCGTAATGCAAGTCAGGCCAGAAGACGAGGCCGCCACCACCACCACCACCACGAGTTTTCAGAGATGCCTCAAACTCACGATCTGTAATACGAGCTCCTACGAGATTTTGCTAACCCTACATTCACGTTCCCCGTTTCAGAAAGTAAGAAGAATTCCGGAGCTTTCCATCGATGGACATTCCGATTGGGTGGTGGTGGTCAGACGTTGAGGGCGCCCAACAATTGACTACATCAAAGGGGCTGCTTTTTTTCCACACTCTATATTATAAGACGAGTAGAAGACTTCTTGGTCGAGCCGAAACGGTTGCGTTCTTTGGATTCCTCGGGTCGTCTTCATGCGCCGGTCGGATGAGACTAACCAGATAAACTAGTTCCCAGCTGCAGGTTTTAAGCCCCTACAGCGCTGCGGGCGTCATGGAGATTAATAGTTTCTACAAGACACCTGCCGGGTGGAACAAGACGTCTCGGCAGGCCAGACGTGATCTTTATACTTGAGGCATCCTCTCGACTAGCATGACATTTTACGAATGAGGTCTCCCGAAATAACCCTGACCCATCAAGACGTGGACCAGAAAAGACATCAGAAGGTACCACCCATGGGACCTTCTATCATAGCTGCAGAAACTTCTTCAAAAACTTGTGCTCCAGGAGCAATACAGGTAGACTCACCAATCCCGGTCAACATCAATGAGACGTGAAGTCCATGTTGTTGGCCAAACTATGAACTAGGGTACGGTGGGGTGGGGTGGAAGGGGAAGGTACTTCGAAAGGGCAAAGCAAATTACATACAGCCCAGATAAAGTTCTGTAGAAGTAGACTCTGAGGACACTAACTGGCCCACTTTATGGGACCTCCATGTGGAGTCTAATGTTCACCAAAAACCTGAGACTCTGCATCCAATGGAAGATCGAGAGAAAGTCTACCACTAACGTGCAAGTGGAGAAGAATGATGGTAGTCCTACTACTGGGACCTCAAATGGTCACGAGAATGGGGTAACATTTCCCATAATGAATGGAACCACAGGTTATACATGATGGGTCCTACTCAATCTGTTACTCAATCTCAACTCATTTAGGGAAGGGGGAGGTGTAGGACCTGCGTGATTGTTGGGCCCCCCCCCCCCCCCCATTTCCTTCCGTAGCCTACTAATGAACTATGATCCTATAGTCTACAAATGTATTTAGCTCTTCACACGCTGCACGGTATCTAGGACTGGAACCTTCAAGAAGATCAAAATAGTGTGAAAGGCTAAAGGATACTTTGTATTTGCACTGGGAGTTCATGGGTATTATGGCGCCACCGAGCCGTGGACGCGTCAACTCAACCTAAGATCGTCCAACAAAAGCTTACAGACAGTAAACTTAACTCCCTGCCGCACACCTATGAAATAATACGTCGGCACGTGTCCACCTTGGCCGTGTTCACTGTCCCTAGTGATGTCATCGGTGCAACGATCCACCACCATGATGGGGGCTCTTAGAAGAATCCGGTCATTTCAGCAGTTCTGTTACAATATGCTGGTGGCACATTGTAAGAGAACATGTAAAAAAAATAAAACGCCATATAAGGCTATACTGTAGTATGCTAGGATCGATCAGACCCCCTAGGGTTGAGAGGGGGGGGGCCTATAAAAAAAACAAAAAAAAAAACCTACAAGTTCAAATCATCCCCTTTCCCTAGATGGAAAAATAAATAAAAATCATGTTGGGTTTCTCCGCCTCCCAAAATTTCCAATCAATATATAAAAAATGGTTAACCCCAGCAGTGAAACCTGTAATGGAAAATAGCGCCCCTTTTGCAACGCATAAAAATTGTAATAAACAGTGACCAAAAAGTCGTACAGTCACCAAAATTATATCAATGTAAACATCACGTCCTGCAAAAACAGGACACCTCAGGGTACCATTAGAAGGTCGTGTGCTCGCCCGGACTGGATTCTGGGCGATCATAAGGTCGGGAGGAGGAGGAAGGGTGAGCGCTCTACACCCCTCCTCCCTCCATAGACAAGAGAGAGTCTCATATTGGTCGAAATATAGGACCAGTCTTATATTTGGCAGCGCGGGGACACACACCGGGTGCTCATCGCAACATCACCGGCGGCCATAGAAGTCTATGGGGGCCGTGATCTGGTGGCAAATCATGTGACCAGACCACGGCCCCCCATAACAGCTCCACACAACCAAAGTATGAAAAAAGTTATACAAAATAAAATTAAAACCTAATAAAACTTGGTTTTCCCTGTGGAAAGATAGGACGGGCTATTTTGCCAACCACCAGTTTCTTGCTCCTTGAGCAGGTTACGGATATCGGACTTCATCCATCACTGCGCCCATTTAGGAAGCCACTCCCCCCCCCCCATCTTCCCCAGACCGGAAGTGGGGGTTGCTTAGTCTGCAGAAGTTCTCCTTGCAGCCCTATTGTTATCAGAAGACCACAACCTCTTAGTAGAAATGGTGGCTCAGTGGTTAGCACTACAGCCTCCGCTGCATGGTGGCTCAGTGGTTAGCATTACAGCCTTGCAGCGCTGGGGTCCTGGGTTCAAGTCCCATCCAGGTCAACATCTGCAAAGAGTTTGTATGTTCTCTCCGTGTTTGTGTGGGTTTCCTCTGGGTCCTCTGGTTTCCTCCCACACTCCAAAACATACTGGTAGGTTGATTAGATTGTGAGCCCCATTGGGGACAGGGACCGATGTGACAAGCTCTGTGTGCACTATATAAATAAAGGAATTATTATTAGGCGATGAAGAGTGTGTATTATTCCCAAATGCATCCGGATCCCGGAGGGAATATCCGTGCCTTATCCTCTACCTGTAACGGGCCAGTGCACCCGACACCTGTTCATACAACTGGAAGTCTATAATTACATGACAATGGTGACGGAGCGCGCCCAATTAGTGCAACCTGTCTGCCGGGCTTAACCCTTGAACGACCAGCAACTTTTTTTAAGCTTTATTTTCAGTCCTTACAACATGGTCTCGGTCAGCCAGATACCCATGAGGGGGGTCCAGAAGTCTCCACACCAGATAAAGGGGAGGTGCCCTCTTCCAGACTGAGTATTGGGCTAATAATTCCTTAATTTATATAGCGCACACAGATTACACAGCGCAGCACAGAGCTTGTCACACCAGTCCCTGTCCCCAATGGAGCTCACAATCTAATAAATCTACCAGTATGTTTTGGAGTGTGGGGGGAAACCGGAGGACCCGGAGGCAATCCACGCAAACACAGAGAGAAGATACAAACTCTTTGCAGATGTTGACCTGGATGGGACTAGAACCCAGGACCTCAGCGCTGCAAGGCTGTAGTGCTAACCACTGAGCCACCGTGCTGCCAAGGCTTTGATGTAGTGGTCTTACCACCACTGAGCCACCGTGCTGCAAGGCTGTAGTGCTAACCACTGACCCATCATGCTGCAAGGCTGTAGTGCGACCACTGAGCCATCGTGCTGCAAGGCTGTAGTGCTAACCACTGAGCCACCGTGCTGCAAGGCTGTAGTGCTAACCACTGAGCCACCGTGCTGCAAGGCTGTAGTGCTAACCACTGAAATCAATGAAGAGAAGGACCAGCGCATGTCCCTTTATAGGGGGAACTTCACTAGAACTTGATCCTGCAAAGTCCCGATACTGCAGATTTAAGGGGGTGCGAGTAGGTTGGGTGAGGTGCCAAAAAGGGGAAGGTTAGTATCTTGTAGGACTAGAACAGAAGGGACATAGGGAACCCCCAGTGCTTATAGACCCAATATAAATTCGATATCTACTTCTTAAAAGGACAACCCCTTTAAGAGCGGACGAGTTTACCTTTTCGTGCGAGTGACTGAGCAGAGTCAGAGTGACGGAGACTCGTTACCACCTTAATTACCGCCATTAGTTAATTTTTTTTTGGTTTATAGACGAAGGCTCAGACGCAGCAATGTGCTCCATAACCCGAGGCGGGGGAGGAGGAGGGACCATTATACAAGTAAAAACCCAAAATCACACAAGCCAAAGCTCCTAATAAAAAGGGGCTGACATAGATGACAATCTGCTTTATCACCCAGAAAATCAGCCCAAAAAGGTTGTGCCTAGTACTGCGGGTCAGTTCTACTGAACAGACCGAGGTTGGACTGCAATGACAAAAGCGGCCTGACGAGAAGGGTGGCGGTGTTTGCAGAAGAAAGAAGTCAATTCTCTCTCTGTCTCTGCAAAAAGTCCAATGCAGAACATAAGGGAGACCAGAGCAATGCATTCTGGGACAAATATGCAAAATACCCATTGCTAAGTGTTCGCTTTCCCTACACTGCCCCTAGAGGTAAAAGTGAAGTATTGCACAATTACATTTAATACAAAATGTGCTGAGTCCTCCGAGAACCCAAACCTCTATAACATAGAAAGCATCTCGATGGAAAGTCGTCTTGTAGGGCCTCATACTGATAGGAATGCGGTAAAGATGGCCGCCTATGCGTAGTAGCTTAGCATCCCGATGATAAGACATCTGTACAGAGCGCTGGTAGTTGTAGTCCATCTACTTTGGTTGCACTGGGTATTTCAGCTCCGTTCTATTGTAATCAATGGGGCAGCAGTGCAATACCAAAACCAACCTGAGGACAGGAGTGGCGCTGTATCTTACTACCACGCTGAGATCAGTTGATAAATACCTCTCACTACGAGGAAATCTTACATGTCATGACATGAACGCAATCGGAAACCGCTCCATAACTTGGAGATGGACACACTGAATACTACAATGTCACGACATGGACTTGTGTTTAGTCTAAACTCTGCAACACAACAACCAGTTAGAATGAAGTCGACAAAAATCACGATATGGTTTGAGAAGCATATTATCATGACAGATGCCTAGAAAGAAAAAACTGACAATATCCCGACTTTGCTCAAAATCTAGGTCATCACAACACGCCCGAAATCTGCTATGTCATGACATGAACACGTGCACGGCCTAAAGATATCATGATATAGTGTTTAGTCTAGACTCTACTCTATCATGACATACAGGGAGACTAATTTCCAGACTATCAGGACATACAAAGACAGGCTTAGACTGACCGTATACATAACAGTTGATAATAACGTCCACATTATCGTGACATAGAGACAGAAGCCTAGTAAGAAAACTCCAATAACCTGATAGAAACCATATCACGACATGGACACAAGCAGGCACTATGCTACACTATATCATGACATGGACACAAGCATGCACTAGGCTACACTCTACTATGACATGGACATAAGCAGGCACTATGCTACACTATATCATGACATGGACATAAGCAGGCACTATGCTACACTATATCATGACATGGACATAAGCAGGCACTATGCTACACTATCATGACATGGACATAAGCAGGCACTATGCTACACTATCATGACATGGACATAAATAAGCAGGCACTAGGCTACACTATCACGACATGGACACAAGTGTTAAGACTACAACGTGCACTATTGTGACATCCAGATAACATCTGACATGTATGTGGAATAATCTTTGGGAACGCTCCTGGCAAGTTCATAAGAGTTGGGCCTCAGTTTACACAAGGGGAGGGCGAGTCCTGGACGCAGTTGAAAGCTCGGCTGGTGCAGTGTCTTCGCGAGAGCAAGACTTCAAATCGTCTCGGTCTTGGACATTATTGCTCTATTGCTCTCTGTTATTTCGGGAAAGTAAAGAGCGATGGGAGTAATATGGAGGAGGACTATACTTACCTAGATGGCGCTGTGGGTTCGTTCTCTGGCCAGGCAAGAAGCCAAAGGAAGCCGCTTACTGGCCTGGGACTGGAGAAGGAGGATGTGTACACGCAAACTGAAAGGGGCGTTTCCAGTAGTAAAGGGAAATCTAGGGGGGGGGTTCAGATCATCGTAAGTCGAACTATCTGTGGTCCACATTGAGCAGCACTTTCCTGGGAACATCCAAAAGTAAATAGGAGTTCTCAGACCAATCACGCTGGAAGAGCTGCCCAAAAACACCCTAACGATTGTCCAACCAAACGTGTCGGAGGACCAAAAACCATCAGTATGGTCTGCTGGTCCCTGTTGCCAACAAAATCAGTGCACCGTCACAAGAAACATTCGGAGGGGCTTTTCGGCTATAAAAACATGGGCTGGGGAGACGCCCACCCCTCAATAGTGGGTGGAAGTGACTGGGTGCACCCAACGGTCACCGCTAGCCCGGTTGCACCCTTGGTGACACCAACAGGAAAAACGTAGGGAGGTTTCTCCATCATCATGGGTTGTGACAACCACAAAGTCAACCGATGGTGGGGTCTTAGGTCTGCGCTCCCCCTTGATGACTCCCAGTAAGTGCAAAATAGGGACCATATATTTCTGCAATCCAACCTCTATACTGGAAGGTGTCCCAAAGACTGAAGGGCCACTCAGCGTAAGTCAGACTGGGACCCCACATACTAAAGGACAACTTGGAGGGTAACGCAGACTAACGCCTTAAAACTGGAAAACTCGTACCAGCCACGTTGTACCCCCAACTGGTCCCGTCCCCCCCCACACCCCGGGCTGAATCACCAGCCTGTCCCGGACGGCCACCCCCCCACAGCCCCAAAGCCCGAGATTCAGAAGAGGCTACTAACTTACTCAACGTTATATTGAGGGGGGGTTGTGCTCGCCTCCGAACTTGTCCAGGAGGGCTTCGATGTGCTATGTGTTTAGCTGTTAATGCTCTGCTTTCATCTTCCAGCTCTGATAAAAGGAAGCATTACCCTTTATAATAACCAAATTTCCTTGTATTTACAAAAATTTACAATATGTAACATCATACTGCATCTGCGGACCACCATACCCATATTGATTAAGAGATGTACTCTCTGGATACAAGTTGACCCACAGGATCATCGGGTTACAGAAGGAACATAGCAGCAACTCGGTAGTTCCCCTTACACGGCCCTTGTGGGGGTCGTGATAAGGACATGTACACAACATTCTAATTATCAAAAATAGGCTAACCCATACTGACCTGCCGATCATTTCCAATGGAGGATTGTTCCGTGACTGCCCAAAACCATTCCCATTGCAGAGAAGAAACCAGAAGCTCCAACTCTAGATTCAGTTTCAAGAGTCTTCCCCCCATGGCTAAGGACTAAAGTCTACAAGCTGTATCATAAAATTAGGTGGTTGACCTAAATAAGGCCATTCGTTAATGGACGGCATGTCCGTGCCCACTGGCCTCGTAATGCAGTCAGGCCAGAAGAACGAGGCCGCCACAGCCAACCACCACACGAGTTTTTCAGCAGCTATGCCTTCAAAACTCACTGACTCTGAATAAAGCTCCTCGAGATTTTGCAACCCTACACTTCACGTTCCGCTTTTCAGAAAGTAAGAAGAAATTTTCCCGGAGCTTTCCATCGATGGACATCCAATTGTGGGGTGCTCTTGGTTGGTGGTGGTCAGACGTTAGGGCTGCCCAACCATTGTACTACATCAAAGGCGGCTGCTTTTTTTCCCAACTCTATATATAAGACGAGTAAAGACTTCTTGGTCGAGCTCGAAACGGTTGCGTTCTTTGGATCTCCGGGTCGTCTCATAGCGCCGGTCGGATGAGACTAACCAGATAAACTAGTTCCCAGCTGATGTTTGTTACAGCCCTACAGCAGTCTGCGGGCGTCACGGAGATTATAGTTTTACAAGACACCTGCGCGGTGGAACAAAGTCTCGGCAGGGCCCAAAACCGGATCTTTATACTTGAGGCATCTCTAGACTACGCATACATTTTTAACGATATGAGGTCTCCCACGAAATGACCCCGAAATAACCCTCGACCCAGTCAAGACATGGACTCAACGATAAGACATCAGAGACCGAGGTATGACCACCCATGGGCCTTCTCCATCATAGCCCTGCAGAACTTCTTCAAAAACTTGTGCTCCAGTGACGCATATAAGTGAACTTCCCAATCTCACATCAATGAGACGTGAAGTTCAATGTTGTTGGTCAAAAACTATGAACAGGATTACGGGGTGGGGTGGAAGGGGAAGGTACTTCGAGAAGGGGCAAAGCAAATTAAGCATACAGCCCAGAGAGTTTCGTAAAGTAGAGTACTGAGAACTAAACCGGCTTCTCCTTCACTTATGGGACCTCCATGGGAGTCTAATGTTCACTAACAACCTGCGACTCTGCATCCAATGGAAGACAGAGCAGGAAAGTCTAACCACTAACGTGCAATTGGGAAGAATGATGAGTAGTCCTAATCTGAACTGGGAGGCCGGAACTATCAAATGGTCACGAGAATAGGAGGTAACATTTCCCTTACTGCATGGAACCCCAGGTTATACCTGTGGGTCCTACTCAATCTGTACTCATCACTCAACTCATTTAGGGAAGGGGGAGGGTAGGACCTGCGTGATTTGTGGCCCCCCCGCCCCCGCCCCCCATCCATTCGTACCTTAGCTACTAATGAACTATGATCCTATAGTCTACAAATTATATAGCTCTCTCCACGCTGCACGGTTAATCTAGGACGGACCTTCAAGAAGAATCACAATAGTGTAAAAAGGTAAAGGAATCACTTTGTATTTTGCCAGGGATGCAGGTTATGGCCAGTTTATTACACTGGCTCATAGCGCACCGTAGCCGTGAGGACGCGTCAACCGTCAACCTAAGATCGTCCTCCAACAAAAGCTTTCAGGAAGACAGTAAGAACTTAAACCTCCCGCATCACACGCTATGAAATAAACGCTCTTGGCACGTGTCACCTTGGCCGTGTTCACTGTCCTAGTGATGTCATCGTGCAACGATTCCACCACCATGATGGGGGCTCTTAGAAGAATCGGTCCTTTCACACGTTCTGTTCACAATATGCTGGCCGGCACATTGATTTTGAGAACATGCTAAAAAAGAAAACGCCATATAAGGCATACCTGTAGTATGTAGGATCGATAGACCCCCTAGGGTTGAGAGGGGGGGGGTCATTTTATAAAAAAAAAATAAAAAAAAAAACCTACAAGTTCAAATCATCCCCCCGTTTTCCCTATAGATGGAAAAATAATATAAAAATATGTTGGGGTTTCTCCGCCCCCAAAATTTCTCACAATACAAATATATAAAAATGGTTCACCCCAGCAGTGAAACCTGTAATGGAAATAGGCCCTTTTGCAACGCATTAAAAATTGGTATAAACATGACACCAAAAAGTAGTACAGTCACCTAAAATGATACTATCATAAACATTCACGTCCTGCAAAAAACAGACCACCATCAGGGTACCATTACGAAGGGTCGTAGTGCTCGCCCGGATAGGATGTCTGGTCGATCATAAGGTCGGGAGGCGGGAGGAAGGATGAGCGCTCTAAACCCCCTCTCCTCATCTAGGTACCGAAGCGTAGCTCATATTTTGGGTCGAAATATAGGAAACCAGTCTTATATTGGCCAACGCCTGGGGGGGGAGCACACAGACCGGGTGCTGGTCTCATCGCAACAGTCCAACCGGCGCCATAGAAGTCTATGGGGGCCGTGATCTGGTGTGCAAATCATGTGACCAGACCACGGGCCCCCCATAAAACACTCCACACAACGCAAAGTATGAAAATAAGTTCATACAAATAAGAATTAAAATGACCTAATAACAAAGAGGTTCTCTTTCCAGGTTTTCCTCTGCCTCCGGACCAAACGATAGGGACGGCTTTTATTGAGCCAGGACAGGACCGATTGTCTGCTTTGCTCTGGCAGGACGTAGCGGATCATCGAACCCTACTTGTGCGCTCATAATTAGTGAAGGCCACTCCTATCCCCCATCTGGTCCCCATGACACGGAAGTGGCGGTTGCTTAGTGTATCTCTCACCATTATCATCAGAAGATGACCCGGAACGCTGGAAATCGGCTCATTGTAGCACTCTACGTCGTGAGGGGCCCAGTGTTACCTTACCCACTAGCTTGCGTACTGGGTCGTATCTAAGTCATCCGGTCACATGTCACATGATTTTCCGTTTTTGGGTTCTGGTCTGTTTCCTTATCGGTTCCCCACCACACTGTGTAGAGGGTCGGCCTTGGGACAAGACCCAGGACACCTGGGCACTAGAATTCGAGAAGAGTAGATTCAATGCACATGACCGGGAATCTGCCTATCGCATGACTAGGGCCAGAGCCCCGACCCTGTAATTACCCTGAGTAAACACAAGCGACCCCATTACATTGCAAACCTTCTGGTCTTATTAGACAGCTTATTTTAGCTATTTCATGTACCTAAACATGGTCTCGGTTCAGGCCAGATACCGCATGAGGGGGTCGGCAGAAGTCACACAACCAGTATAAAGGGGAGGTGCCACTCGTTCCTCAGACTGATATCTGGGCTAGATAATTCCTTAATTTATATACGCACACAGATTACAACAGCGCAGCAAGCAGCAGCTTGTCCACACCAGTCCCTGTCCCCCACTGGAGCTCACAATCTAATAATCTAGTAGGTTTGGAGTGGTGGGGGGATAACCGAGGACCCGAGGCAATCCACGCAAAACACAAGAGAGAAGATACAAACTCTTTGCAGATGTTGACTGGATGGACTAGAACCGGACCCTCAGCGCTGCAAGGTCTGTAGTGCTACCAACACCCCGGCCACCAACGTCCAGCTTCACCACCCACCCGTGCTGCCAGGCTGTAGTGCTTAACCACGATGGCCACTCCGCTGCTGACAAGGCTTTGTAGTGCTAACCACTGAGTCCACCACGTGCTGAAGCGTGCGTGCACTCAGTGCTGTGAAGGCTTCAGTGAGAACCATAAAGCACCGTGCATGGCAGGCTGTAGTGTACTACCACTTAGGCCACCGTGCTGCAAGCTGTAGTGCTAACGCACTGAAAGCCACATTGCTCCTGCAAGGTCGTAGTGTTCTACCGACCTAGCAACGCTCCACGCTTTTTCAATTTCTTGTAGTGCTTCCTACCCACTCGAGCCACCAAATTCAGCATGCAAGGTCTATTAGGTCACCTATCTTTATTGCTCAACCAACTAGAAGAACCGTAGAACTGTTTTCAAGGGAGGCTGTAGTGCTGAAACTAACCACTGAGCAACCCGCTTGCTTTCAAGGTCTGTAGTTTCTAACCTGGACGCCAACCTATAGCCGGCAGCCCCCTTCACTGTAAACCTTTCTTGAATTCAATGACATGAAGCACTCTTAGCTCCAAGGACCCCAGCGCATGTTCCCTTTATCGGGAAGGGACTTTCACTCGAATGAATCTCCTCAGATCCTCCTCCTGCAAAGTTCCCGGACTGCAGATTTCTAGGGGTGCAGTAGAGGTTGGGAGATTGAGGTGCCAAAAAGGGGGTAAGGTTTAGTATCTTCTACGGACTTTAGAACAGAAGGGACATAGGGAACCCCCAGTGCTTATCAGACCAATTAAATTCGAATCTATCTACCTAAAAGTAAAACCCCTTTAGACGCGGACGAGTTTGCACCTTTTCGTGCGAGTGACTGAGCAGGTCAGAGTGACGGCGAATCGTTACCACCTATTACCGCCTTATAGTGAGTTTTTTGTTTTTTTATAGACGAAGCTCAGACGCAGCAATGTGCTCTCAAAACCCGGGGGTGAGGAGGAGGGCATTTTACATATAAACAAAAAACCCAAAATAACACAAAAGCAAAGTCGCCTATTAAAACAGGGGGCTGACATAGATGACAATCAGTTCTCACCCGAAATCAGCCACAAAAGAGTTGTGCCTCGAATCGGCTGTAGATTCCAGTTCTACATGAGTTTCATGAACTACTACGGTTGGAGTGCAATGACAAAAGCGGCCTGACGAGACAAGGTGGCGCTGTTGCAGAAGAAAGGAACGTCAATTTCTCTCTTTCTGACAATCACAATGCAGAAATAGGGCAGGACAATGCCTTCTGGATACAAATATGCAAAAATAACACCCATTGCTAAGTGTTCGCCTTTCCCCCTAACATGAGCCCTAGAAGCGTAAAAGTGAAGTATGAGCACATTCATTTAAATACAAAAAATGTGCTGGTGCCTCCGCCGAATATGACCAAACACTCTCATAACATAGACACTGATCTGTAAAGTCGTCTTGCTGGGGCCTCATTAGAACGGAATACTGTGAAAGATGGACGCTATTCGTAGTAGCTAGCATCCGCGATATAAGACATTGTACAGATGCTGTTAGTGTTTGTGTCCACTCGCAATCAGACGCATTTGGTTGCATGGGTATTTCATTGCTCCTGTTCTAATAATGTGCATCAATGGGGCCAAAGCGTGCAAATACCAAAACCAACCTGAGGACAGGAGTCGGAGTGGCGCTGTATCCTATTAACTCGTACCACACCAAGCTGAGATCAGTTGATAACAATACTCTCATAGAGAAACTTCAATGTCATGACAGTGCGCGAATCGGAAACGAGCACCGTAGCAAACTTGGAGGATGGACACACTGAATCACTACATTGTCACCCGACAGGATTGTTTTAGTCTAAACTCTGTCAACACAACAACCAGTAGAATGTAAGTGACAAAAAATCACGATTGGTTTTGAGAAGCAAGTTATCATGACAGATGCCTAGATAGAGAAAAACTGACATATCCCGACTTTGCTCAAAAATCTAGGGTCTCACAATCCAAAACAACACGACCGGAAATGGCTATGTGTCATGCGCGACCATGAAAAAACAAGCACAGTGCACGGCCTAAAGACTATCATGATATAGTGTTTAGTCTAGACTCTCACTCTCATCATGACATACAGGAGGATAATTTCCAGACTATCAGGACATCCAAAGTACAAGGCTTTAGACTGACCGTATAAATAACAGTTGAATAAACGTCCCATTATCGTGACATAGAGACAGCAGCACGGTAAGAAAACGTGCATATATAGCTGATAGAAACCATACGACATGCCCCATCACCTGAACATATGACATGATCAACCAGCAGTGCACTAGCTACAACTTTCATGACTGGACACCAAGCAGGCACACTATGCTAACACTATATCAGAATTGACAGGCCAAAGCAGGCACTAGCTACACTATATCGACATGGACAACAAGCCGCACTAGCACTAACTATATCATGACAATGAACCAGCAGGCAATAGGCTGAGGCCACTATCTCATGCCTGGACACAAGCGGCACTGAGCTAAAACCTATCATGACTGGACAACAAGCAGGGCACTAGGCTACATAATCAGACATGGACACAGCAGGCTACTAGGGCTACACTATATCATGACATGGACACATAGCAGGCACTCTAGGCTACAAACTTAATCATTCCATGGAACAAGCAGGCCCTAGGCTAACAGTATCATAGTTGACATGGAAAGGACATGCAGAACACTAGGCTACAACTAGCATGACATGGGACAACAAGAGGCACTCTACTACAACTATCATGACATGGAACAAGCAGGCACTATGGCTTACAACTAATATCATGACATGGACACAAGCACCGGCACGTAGCTCATACCTATCTGAACACTGGACACAAGCAGCTATGTAAGACTCATATGACATACCCACAGGCCTACTATCATACATCATGACTGACACAAGCTGCACATGGCTACACTATCATGACATGGACATAAAAGCATGGCATCTCGTGCTACACTATCACGACATGGACACAAGTGTTAAGACTACAACGTGCACTATTGTGACATCCAGATAACATCTGACATGTATGTGGAATACTATACTATCATGACATGGGCTCAAGTAAACTACACTCTCATGACATCTAGCAAGACTGATATCTAGATCATCATGACATGTACACAAAGGATTAGACGAAAAATACATAGCTCAGCCACATTATCGTGACATGGGTACCAAGACTTGGAGCCAAATCTACAATGTCATGACATGCGACACCCATGCTTAGCCCAAAATGTAGGATATCGCGACATGGCTGCACATGGATAGACTGAAATCAACACGGACCGAACATTATAACAAAGACTCGACACTAAATTGTACACATGGGGAATATCGTGACGAGGCTGCTTAGACCGAGACGCGCATTATAGTCACATAGACATGCGTCAGGTTAGAAGACTACAATATCACGACGCGGACACATGATCAGGACAGAATATCATGACATGGATGGACAGGCTTAGACTGAACATATACAACCCAGATCTACATCATCCTGACATATCTACAATATCATGACATGGACTCCAGGGTGCAGTGTAGACTCCTCACTTTCATGACATACAGCAAGATCTAAATCTATAATATCGTGACATGTAGAGACAGGATTGCACCCAAGTATAGACGAAGACCCACATTATTGTGACATATCAACAATGTCATGACAAGCTTAGACTGACACCTCTGTGCAGAATCAGGTCCACGTTATCGTGACATAGAGACTAGTACAATATCATGACAGAGACACATGATCAGACCAAAATATCATAACAATCATTACTGCCACCGTTTCAGGTGACCTGATTGTAACTATGGTAACATATCATTATCGTGACATAGATGCAGCAGCAATTTCCATCACTAGGGGTCCCTGTCATGACAGCAGAGCCCCTGATATATTGGATCATATACAATCACGACATATCATCATTCCCCACATCCCATAGCATGACAGGACGCTGCACTGTCGGGACATAGCGACATAAATACGTCATCAGCAGCTCTAAGATGTCACGATAGGAGGTGAAAACAACGCAGAGAATAGACCAATGTCACGATAGCAGGGGGCACAGACAAAGCTCCCTCAGGAGGGACGCGGGATCACACGTATCCTGATGACAGCTGGATATCGCGACATACAGGTAACCGGGAACCCGCCTGTCACGACGTGCAGTGACATCCTCAGTGTGCAGCATCTGACAGGCAGGTCCCCGCTGGGTTTGCATTGCTGCCCCTCACCTCCTCCGGGTAACCCCCAGCCGCTGACATCTCCCCGGCTCCGCTCAGGCTCCCGGCCTCGGACTCCAGGTCCCCGTTGAGCAGTGAGGGCCCCTCGGCCGATCCCCCGCTTAGCGCCGCCATCTTGAAGTGATCGGGAGCCGCGGGAGCGAGCACGAAAGACAAGCGGCCCAGCTGTGCAGTGCGTCACCCGAGGGGCGGGGCCAGCCGGCGGCGTACGCGTTCTCGACGCCGTTATACCAATTGGAGGGGAGATGGGCGGGACCAGAGAGGTGTTAGTGACGTCACGCAAAGGGGAACCCTCACTCGCTGGTCCCTCCCCCTGCTCAGGTGCAGAGAGCGCGTCCCCGCTGCGGCTCTGACGTCATTGTACCCTGCGGCCGTGACGTCACATTTATCCTCTTCACTTTCTGACTGATACAGGGAATTAAAGGACTCCACAGATAAACCGAGGACAGAAAGCAGTATACAGAGATGTCATACTGCCACATATACATTGTGTTCTACTGCCTATAGTAATAGTACAATAATACTGCCCCCTATGTACAGGAATATAACTACTATAATACTGCCCCCTATGTACAGGAATATAACTACTATAATACTGCCCCCTATGTACAAGAATATAACTACTATAATACTGCCCCCTATGTACAAGAATATAATTACTATAATACTGCTCCCTATGTATATAATACAGTTGTAATGCGCTTTCTCCCTCTCTCCTATGATGCTTGCGCTGTGGATCCGGTCACTGCTGAGCTCTGGTGGAGCGGTGACAATCGGGTCTGTCTGCCGCAGCCCTGGGAAATGCTAATCACAATTACCGCGGGTGTCAGCAAGCTGCAATTTTCATTAGTCTCTGGCACAGGCGCTTGTCCCGTACTGTCGTGCTCCCAGATGTTCTCCGGCATCCATATTTATCTTTATATTTGCATATTTAATTACCCCGCTGGTTTCCCGCTCTGCGTCTATAGCCGTCTAGAGGAATGACGCCGTGACTCCGGCTCCACTACAGCTGCACCGTGCAAGACTTCATCATCATAAGCTCCAAATCTCTCGCCCCTGTGCATTTTTTTGCTATACTATTTAATTTTTGGGGGAAACAGCACCACCTCTGTCTTAGTGGCTGGGTTTGGTATTGCAATTTTTGAAGGACCCAGATACTGATGAAAATTTGGTCCACAATTCCATCAATTCCATTGAATATTGATAAGTTTCTATGTCTTGCAATACCACTCATAACCACCATCAACTGTATGGCGCTAGGACTGGTAGACAAAAAAATGTAAGTGCAAAATCCACTAATCATTTAATGGCTAGGCCAACAACATTAAAGGGAACTCCCTTTAAGTGAACGAAGCTAGGCTGCAATACCAGACACCGCCACTGGGCAAGAGTGGCGCTGTTTCATGGAAAAAAAATAATAAGGTCATTGAATTTTTCATCTCATACAAGTTGGATTGGACTGAGTAGAACGCTATGCCTGGTACACACTAAAGGTAATGTCCCATCTCAATCACATGATCGGCACTGTAATATACAATGACAATTGTGCAGTACCTCATTTCACCTGTGGAGGCGCCATCATAAAATTATACACCTGCTTAAAATTTCCACCCCAGAGGATTCTTGCGGATTCTCTACCCTTTGATCTGCTTGTTATTAAATGGACCTTTCAATGAAAAGGGATTTTTCCAATTGGAGCGCCCCTTTAAGTATCCCAGTATAAAGCAGACGTAATGTATTCCTGGGTTACGTTCCGTCTCACTGCATCCCTGACTCTCGAGTTAAGATGGTGTACGGTCCATTCTTAAAGCTCCATAGGGGTGACCCTTGTTACTACGGTCCAGTAGTCTGTAACTAAAAGCTTCTGCACAGAACAAAGGAGTAATACAGAATAAACCGAAATGTTCTAATATTACACAGCGAGGCTCAGACCCGGCCCAGATTTACCAGCGCCGCATTATTACCAGGCAACATTAGTCACAGCGGATATTCACCAGAAAGACACAGAAATATTGTAGGGTTATTGACTGAACAATAAGCTACATACAAGCTACTACTATAATACTGCCCCCTATGTACAAGAATATAACTACTATAATACTGCCCCCTATGTACAAGAATATAACTACTTATATACTGCCCCCTATGTCAATAATAAATAACTACTATAATACTCTGCCCCTATGTACAAAATATAACTACTATAATACGGCCCCCTATGTGCAAGATATACCTACTAAATACTGCCCCCTATGTACCACGATATAACTACTATAATGACTGGCCCCCTATGTACAGGAATATAACTACTATAATACTGCCTCCTATGTACAGACTAGGAACTACTATAATACGCCCCCTATGTACAAGACTCTACTACTATAATACTGTCCCCTATGTACGGATATACCATACTATAATACCTGCCCCCTATGTAACATAAATTAACTACATAATACTACTAAGACTGCTGCCCCCTATGTACAGGAAAACTACTATATAACTGGCCCTATTTTACCCGATATCACACTATAATACTGCCCCTCTGTACCAGAAGTAACTACTTTATACTGTTCCCCTTGTACAGGATATAACTACTAAATAACTGCCTCCATGTACAAGGTATCAGCTACTATAATACTGCCCCCCTATGTACAAGAATTACTACTATAATACCTGCCCTATTACAGGATATAAACTACTATAATACTGCCTCTATGTCAGAATAGACTACTATATGCCCCTATGTACAGCATTAACTACTATAATACGACTTCCCCATGTCCAAGCAATATAACTCTTACTACTGGCCCCCTATGGACAAGAAATCTAACTACTATAATACTGTCTCCCCTATGTACAGGAATAGAACTACTATATCTGCCCCCTATGTACAAGAATATAACTAACTATAATACTGCCCAATACTGCCCCTATGTACAGGAATATAACTACTTATAATACTGCCCCTATGATAACCGAATATAACTACTATATACATGCCCCTATGTACAGAATAAACTACGCTAATACTGGCCCCTATGTACAGGATAACTACTATAATACTACCGCCTCTCTCTTACAGAATTACTAGCTAATAATACTAACTGCCCCTCCCTATTCCAGGCATATAACTACTACAAATACTGTCCCCCTATTTCCAATAATATAACTACTATATACTGCCACCTTATGTACGGAATATAACTACTATATACTGCCTCCTATGTAACAATACTAAACTACTATAAGACTGCCCCCTATGTACAGAGAATATAACTACTAATTTACTGCTCCCCTATGTACAAGAATATAACTATAATATACTGCCCCCTATGTACCAGGAATATAGCTCTATAATACTGCCCCTATGCAAGAATATAAACTACTTAATACTGCCCCCTATGTACAATATAACTACTATAATACTGCCCTCTTGTACAGAATATAACTACTATAATACTGCCCCCTTGTACGAATATAACTACTATAATACTGCCCCCTATGTAACAGTATAACTACTATATCTGCCCCCCTATGTACGGATAATAACACTATAATACTAACCCCCCTATGTAAAGAATATAACTACTATAATACTGCCCCTATGTACAAGATAAACTACTTGCATAACTGCCCCTATGTAATGATAAACTTACTATAATACTGCCCCCTAGTACAAGAATATAACTACTATAATACTGCCCCCTTGTACAGGAATATAACTAATAATACTGCCCCCTTGTACAAATATAACTATATAATACCGCCCATGTACAGAATATTAACTTAATATATGCCCCCTATTTACAAGAATATAACTACTAAATACTGCCCCTATGTACAGAAATATAACTACTATATACTGCCCCTATGTACAGTGAATATAAAACTATAATACTGCCCCTATGTACAGGAATATAACTACTATAATACTGCCCCCTATGTAACAGAATATAAACTACTATAATACTGCCCCCTATGTACAGATATAACTACTAAATACGCCCCCTACTGTACAGGAAATAAACTACTATAAAATACTGCCCCCTATGTACAGAATATACTACTATAATACTGCCCCTATGTACAGAGAATATAAACTACGTATAATACTGCCCCCTATGTAACAGAGAAGTATAACTACTATAATCTGCCCCTATGTACAAGAATAAACTACTATATACTGCCCCCTGTGAATCATAAAATATAATACTATAATACTGCCCCTATGTACAAGAATATAACTACTATAATACTGCCCCTATGTACAAGAATATAACTACTATAATACTGCCCCCTATGTACAGGAATATAACACTACTATAATCTGCCCCTATGTCCAAGAATATAACTACTATAATGACTGCCCCCTATGTACAAGATATAACTACTATAATACTGACTGCCCCTATGTACAAGACTATACTACTATAATACTGCCCCCTATGTACAATATAACTACTATCAACTACTGCCCCCCTATTGATCAGGATATATAACTACTATAATACTGGCTCCCCTATGTACAAGAATATAACTACTATAATACGCCCCCTCTGTACAAGAATATACTACTATAATACTGCCCCCATGTCAGTTGCATTTAATTCAGAACTTTTAACACAAGTAAACATGGAGGGTGACGGTAGTTCGTACGTTCCTTTGAATTAATGAGACTTGGATGGATGGTCTTATATCCATTCAGGATTCTTGTGGAACCACACTTAGACAGTGAATGAAAACCCGAAATCCTGAGCTCTTCTGTAGTGCACACTACGGCTGGTGTTTATTTACCAGCCCATAAATTATGCAGCTACGCACAGATAAAAATAACAGCGAGGTGCCTCGATGGGTAGCAGCGGGTGGAGCGGCATGGGGGGAGCACTGAAAATCCTGGCTGGTGTAACACAGTATCGATGTGTACATGCCTGATAACGGTATTAATGGAGGTGAATAACTCGTGTTGGTGCAATTTGTAGATGAGCACATAGGGCTATGTTCACATGTCCAATTACTTCAGTGAGTGGCCTCCTGAAGAGGTCAGCTGAGGATCATCGCTATTGTCATGCTACCTCATCTTGCGCCACAATAGTTTGTAAGCTCGGACAGACATGAGGTGCATCTGGACCCGTTTTGGGAAATTCTCCCAAGAATATTCATGGTGTGGAGGGGATCCAAAAAATGTACAGTACGGGCAATATTGACAACTCTTCGAAAATATGCTACGGGGCTCCATGACTCATGTTACACCCTCTGGACTCCCAAAACTTGACCAAGAACTTCATATTAGTTTAGATGCGCTCATCCGCTCAGTCCTAATCTGGAGAAGACCAGAGTATCGTCATGGGCCTAGTCTTCCAATGAAGTGGAGCACCTCTTGACACCCACAGTATTGCTCCCTTCAACTGCTACCGTAGGAAGGCTCCATAGTGTGGAACGATGGGCTTTATCTGCGACCCACCTAATCTGAGAATATCCAGTTAGACCGATCGTCAAAACTTCCAAAATTAAAATTGGGAGGTTTACAATGAAATGGACCCTCCCAACTCAAAATGTTGGCTCCTTCCCTGGTGCCATGTAGGAGGACTCCATCGTGTGGGCACAGAGATGGTTCATCTTGATCACATCATAATCTGGAAGATGTAATCCAGCAAGTACACCTATGCAAACATTCCAAAAAGGTTTCTTCTCCCAATGAAGTGGGACACCTACATCCGCCCAAAGTGTGGGATCGATCCAGCCAGTACGTAGGAGCCTCCATCGTAAGAGATAGACTGACTCAAACTTTCCAAAATGTTTTAAAGTCCTATGAAGGCATCCGAACAAAGTGTTGGCCCAATAGCTGGCTGGCCAAGGAGCCCTCCATCATGGTGTGGGTCTCATCCAGTACCTTAATCTGGTTGATGAGTTCAGAGGTACACAGCTAGTGGTTTAATCTCTCCAAAAATGTTTGGAGAACCTCCCAAAGAATGGAACTACGACTCGCAAATTTTTTGGGCCCATACTTCACCTAAAATTTGTGAGGAATCAGGACTGGGCTTGTAATCTGGTTTGAAAACCCTAGAATATACGACCGGTGGTACACTCTTCCAAAATGTTTGAGAGACTCTCAAAGGTAGTTGGCCTGTTGTGCCGTATGCTATAAGAGCACTTAATAGTGTTGTGCACCTGGAAGCTGCCTAATCACCACTTACGCCAATGTCTATATGCATGGTGATCATTATGCCACTCAAAAATTAAGAGCTGGGTGGGGTGCTAACAAAGGCTGTGGGTCCCTATGGGCATAGATACTAAGGGTATACATAACCCCTGTTATCGTAAGGTCCATCATCTATAAAATTTTACATCGACTCAGGAACCCTACTAATTGTGGGCCATATACACCAAGCACTAACACCTACTCTAAATATACGTCAAAATTGGGGCACAATTCGGGCACGGGATAGGCGGTAAGTGAGGGTGTCTATAGTGCACGGTTCAAATTATCAAAAAACGTGCCCTTGCCCTTTTAAAAATTTTTGCCGTCCCTTCTTGGCACAACAAATATTCATGTATTATAAACAAGCGGATCAAGAACAAATGGCGCGATGCGAAGTCGAGGAACCCCCCCCGACCGCACGGATAATAAAAGGGTTAACCCTCTAGGTGCAGATTCGATGTTTTCGGCTTTTCGTGGCCTGCGCGCCATCGGATTCTCAGCACCAACCCCTGAGAACAACCCCTAGACGCTCCGATGTCCAACAAGATACAATCGGGGACTGACTGGCAGGGTGCCCCCTGGCCATCTCGGACGACCGCCGAGGATGATGCATGTTCGGAGAGAAGAACCGAGTCACGGAGAAAGAGGCAATGGAATGAACCAGCGGAGAAGAAGGAAGAGGGAAGAAGTCGTACTACGGGAGGTAACAGGTGTGGTACAGCGGAAATTCCGTGAAGTCCCGATCTCAGTGACACACTAGAGTTAACGCTTTAAAACCTCTCAATCACTTAGAGAATGCCTCACACCGAAGATTGAGAGAGTGTCTTTTCCATATAAGGGTATAATTAAGACCCTTTTCTGGCAGGTCCACATGGTCCTTTATTGGTTTTAAGGGAATGTCCCACATAAATTCCCTTGAAACATGTGAAAATTGGAAATCGTGAATTTTAAGCTACACCCCCAAGATCCAAAGGATTTCCCATTTGCTGCACCAGCTCAATCAACCTACACTTCATATTGGTCGCACTATCAGGTCTATACCCTCCTACGGCTATACTAACTACCCAAGCAATGCATATGGACATGGCCGTCCAATATTGGATCTCTGTTAGAAAACAACCGGACCCCGCAGTGATGCTTCTATTGAGGTCGCTCTTTTTTGGTTCCCAGTAGTGTGGCCCCCCACGGTGGTTACTCGTGCTATGTTTAGGAGGCCTCCTGCCTCCGGGGATTCCTGCTTCCAGATAGCAATGGTAACTATGGTGGTCATCAACGCTGCAAAAAAACCGCTGATCTGAGGGTTTGGCCAATCTTTAAATGTCGATCGACAGTCTAGTCCCCCCCGGTGAGATTGAAATTTATCCGCCTGTCCGCAACTCTAATTGGGATTGGTACCACTTTAGAGACTCCAGGGTCCTGGGTTTAATTCGTTGTGACCAAGGATCCAAATCTGCCTGACCACCATGTTGCGGAGTCCTGTTCCCCCTAAAAGAACCGACTAAGTTCTTGCCACAGTTGTATAGTAACAACTTGAGTGCATACTTGCCTTTCACACCACTGGCCTAATTTCCCCTGGTTTCCTCTGGAATTGCCGACATTGAAGTCCTCACTATCTATATAACACCAACAATAGTACACAGTAGCACCTTTTACCGGAAAGCTTTGGTGTCCACTGGCCAAGTAACTACCAGTAGAGTTCTTGCTATGTTATTCTGGTAACCTGCCAGCATCGTGCCCCACTTTTGTTTATAACTTCTAAGCATCGGGTTTATTGTGGGCCTTTAAACTTACAGGCCTTAATTGTACCTACGTGCGGTACTGCAAGAATGTGTCTCTGTGCCTACAACTTGCCAAGCACTGTGCCTACAACCGCTAAGCATGTGTCGTCATAATTCATGAAAACTGACAAGCATTATGTCTCTGTGCCTGTACTGCCAAGCACTGTGGCTTACTCTGGTAGTAGCTCCCAAGCACCTATGTCTCACAATGCCTGTAACCACCACACAGTGAACACAGTGCCTGTAACTGACGCCAAGGCATTATGTCTACTTGCCCTGCCTGTGTCTACTATGATCCTTTTAAAACACGTCTAAGCACTCTGTTTGTTACTATCTATGCCTGTACCCACAAGCACAGTGCCTACGATACCTGTAACCGCCTCACACTGTGCCTACTATGCCTGTGACCACCTAGCAACGTTGCTACTAATGCCTGTAACCACCTAGCACTGGTGCCTACTATGCCTGTACACACCTAGCCACTGTGGCCTACTATATATAACCACAACAACTGTGCCTACTGTTCTATACTGCCGAGCACTATAATGCTATGTCGGTAGCTGCCTAGCCTGTGTGTACTATGCCTCTAACGTCTAAGCACTTTGTTTACTATGGCTGTAGCCACTAGCACTGTGCCTACATCCTGCTAACTAACTGCCACACTGTGCTGCTATGCCTTTAACCCCAAGCCGGTGCCTACTATCCTGTAAACCGCAAGCACTGTTTCCTGCCTGGAATGTACCGCCCACACTGTGCTACAATGAATCTAACCCCCACGCATAGCCTGTGCCTACTATGAATATAAACACCAAGCACTGTGCCGCTATCATGTAACTGCCAAGCACTGAGCCTTCTCATGCCCATGTAAACCGCCAACACATGTCCTACTATTACTCTAAAACCAACCAAGCACGTTGCCTACTATGATTAACCCCAGCACTGGGCCTACGATGAATATAACCACCAGCACTGTGCTACTATGATGAACCCCCCAAGCACTGTGCCTACTATGAATATGACCACCAGCACTGTGCTTTACACTATGATTAACACCAAGTCACTTGCCTACTAGTGAATATAACCACCAAGCACTGGTGCCTCACTATGAATTAACCACCCAAGCATGTTCCTGCTAGGCTGTAACTGCCAACAACGACCTTGCTATGTGCCCTTTCACCGCCAAGCACTGTGCCTACTAGTGAATATACCAAAAAGACGCAAGCACTGTGCCTACTCTAATATAACCACCAAGCCTGTTGCTACTGAATTAACCGACCAAGCCGTGCCTCGCTATCCTTTAACCCGGCCAAGCACTGTGCCTGCTATGCCTGTACCCGCCAGCACTGTCTGCTATGTGCGCTGTAACCGCCAAGCACTGTGCCTCCTATACCTGTAAACCGCCAGCACTGTGGCCTGCTTATGAATGTACCCGCGCCAAGCACTGTGCCTGCTATGCCTGTACTGCCAAGCACGTGCCTACTATTAAGATAACCGCACATGCACTGGTGCCACTAATTATATAACCACCAAGCACTGTCCTACTATGAATATAACCGCCAAGCCACGTGCCCTACATAGTATTCCGCACCAACAACTTGTGCTCTATGCCTGTATCTTGCAAGCTCTGGTCCTACATATGCCTGTAACTGCCAATTGGTTTTCTTTTTTGAAACGGCTCCCCCTCTTCTCCATATCCGTACCGTCATGCAGTGTTTATATTTCACATTCAACACACCGCGGTATATAATTTTGCCTTTCCTCACCCCACTCAAGCCCCGACCCCCCAGATCTAATCCCTCTAAATATATTTTCGTTCTTACTTGTTACCTTATTGGAGTCGCAAGCAATCAAAGTGCAAACCTAAGCTCCGCAGAGGGGACTCCCGCAAACTCGTGGATAATTTGGACGTCAAACTGACATCTCTGTCGCTCATCTGCTGAGGAGAATCCCAGGAGTCTCGCTAATTTTATGGCCCTTGGTGTAGAGAGTCCCGGCCTGCGTCCTCCAAACGAAGCAACTTCCGACTCCATGCATAACGATGGAGCCCAGCGCACTTGGGCTCCTGATTGGATTTGTATATTAGGGGACGGAACTCTCCAAATATGGCGTCCATTTTGTCAAAACTCTCTTTTACCCTGTACGAAATGGGACGCTTACGTACCTGTAAAAAACATTGACTTGTTAACCCTAAGTCATCTACCAAAGGGCGAGAATCCGTGTCCATAACTTCGGTGAAATATGTAAACACTTGTGGTTGTACGTTTGACGTAAAGCATCTCCACAAAGAAGACAGAAGTCGGACAACATGGGAACCACACCATGCCCATAGACTATAACGGTTGTGCTTCATCATGTTTCTATTAGAATTCCCTGATGAAAATTAATTTTTTACATGGAAGCCCATACAAAGCATTATCATAGATTTTCGGAACCAAGCTATATTCACATTCTTCTGAGTTTCTCTTTTTGCTTGAAAACGGTCCAGTTGTCCCTCCACTATTTTGAAGTTTCTCAATACTCACACCAATACCAGACATAGGTCAGAGGGTATTAGAAGCATTACATACTTCTGTGCCAGCACAGATTTGGCCATTGTAGCGGAGTTTGAATTGAGCAGTGAGAGCAAAACATTCTTTGGGGTCTGACCAAGTTCAGCTTTATTAGAGTCGCACCTTAGTAAGTAAACATTGTAGGCTGCAACAGGGCGGGACTAAAAAGGCAAGGCAAAAAATGAAACAGACTCAATAATGGTCACAACGGAATCAAAAAATACAGTCACTAAAGGGACCGTTGGGCATGACTCAAAATACCGGCCACAACAGAGTGGGATTCACATATAGTTCACAACAGGAGCAGGAATCAAAAATCATCACAACAGGAAGCGAGAATCAAAAAAATACAAGTCACAACATGAGCGAAATCAAATATATTCAACAACAAGGGGGCAGACGCAGAATACATGTCATGATAAGCAGCAGCGTCACAAATATTATTCACTATAACACAGGATGGGAATCAACATTACAAGTCACACCGAGTGGGATAAAAATACAGTCACAACAGGAGAGTGATTCAAAAATACATGTCACACCAGTAGTGGAACTCAAAATCATGTCACAGCCAGAGTGGGATTCACAAATCAAAAGTCAAACGGGATCGGGAGTCACAATACTAGATAACAGGGGGTGGATTCCAAAATACCAGGCACAAGACAACAGAATCAGGAATCAACAATACAAGTCCAACAGGAAGCGATAATCAAATATGTTCACACAAATAAATGAAATCCCTCAAGAAATACAGTCACCTATGAGCAGGGACTCAAAAATAACCACAGGGACGGTACTCAAAAATACACATCACAACAGGAGTGGGAATTCAAAATATGAGGTCACACAACATGATAGGATTCAAAGTACAATTCCAACAGAGTATATTCAAAAGTACAAGTCCACAACATTATGGGATTCAAAATACTGAGAATAACCAGGGACGGACTCAAAAATGCAGGCCCACAGGAGCAGGATCAGTCTGAAGGATGTGGACCTGACTCGCACCATACAACGTCCAACAGGCAAGAAACAAAAATTAAGTCACTGAATAGCAGGCTCATAATACAAGTAATAATAGGGAATTAGACTCGAATATAAGCACTAGCCAAGCACGGACTCAACATTCTAAGTCAAAACAAGGAGTGAGACCCAACATACAAGTCACAACATAGCTAGAATCAAAAATGTATTTTCACTCAAAGGTGGCGGGACTCATAGGTTATATTAACATATGAGCCTAGGGACGGGACTTGGGTATGAGCCTCCCTTTATTTTGTGACCTTGTGACCTATTGGATACTACTAATGATATTTATCCAAGTTTTCCCTCAAAACACGACTGAAAACGAATGTTGTTATTGGATTGTCTCAGTAGTGTAGTCGTAGCCGGGGCCTGTATGTAAAATCCCTAATCACACAGTACAGTAACAAATATTTAGACTCCGTTTTTCACATTTTTTCGTGCACATAAAGGGCCTCTTTTTTGAGCTATGACTTTTCTTAAATCATGCGTTGTGATATTTTGCGCTATCCATCTGCGTTGAGACATGTGATTAGCAGGCCTACACGCCGACAGCGTCTCGCACAATTTACCATAAGTATCAACAATCATTATAGAGTCTTAGATGATTACAGAGATGCGGTCACATCTCTGGGACTTGCGGTGGTAAACTAGGCGAACCGTAAGTTTCTTAACGACAAGCTTTTTTACAGGTGATAAGGGGCACGTGGGACCATGATCAGTACGAGAGAAAAACTTGGAGATCACGATGCTCATGAGAGGTGAACCACTGCTGATAGGCCGCTGGCTACCCAAATCCTGTAATAATATTAATATATTCCCATACCAGAGTCACGTACCCAACGCCTACAGTCCCGCCCCACTGGGGCATCTGCCCACCTTTATTATGGAACTTCCTTGAACCATGGCCTGTGGTCTATTTGTCAGCCTTATTTCTATAGAGAGTGGATTTTTTCTGGGGTCAAGTATTTAGTAGGCGTATTTTATTTATAGGTTTTGTGTCCTGTGGTTATTTAGGTTGTTCTGGTCATTATTGTTGAGGTCTGTATTATTTCGAGGGTTGTACTGGTGATCCTATTTATATTATGTCTTATTGGGAGGGGGGGGGGGTTTGGTTTTAGGGGGTCTGGGGTTTGTATTTTTTAGAGGGTCTGTCCGTCTTTTTTCAAGGTCGTATTCAGTGCGGACTGGCCCCGTCGGCAACATCAGAAACTCACCCAACACACACCAAGAATGCACTGTTTGATTGTCCCATTTTGCCCCCAAATGCCTAACCCTGTTTCCCCACCACCACTTGTTTCACCTCTAGGCATTTGCTCTCCTCACATCCACCGCTTTTCCTTCTTCAGCTTCTATTTTACCTCCAATTTGCCTATTCCCCCCAGCATGCTGCCTATTTGTTGCCTCTCTGATCTCTCGTCCTTATCATTTGCTCCCCCTCCCCCCAGCTGTCGGATGATCTTTTGCCCTTCCTGATTGCATCTATTCCATCTCCACCCCTCCCGCTGCGGCTATGTTCCCCCGCCTGCTTTGCTCAGTCTATAATTTCTTTTTCTCCCCCGCTGGCTGACTATATGGTTGCCCCGCGTCCGACCTTTTCAGTCTTATCATTCGCCCCCCCCCCCCCCCAGCTGCTGACGACGTAGTCTGTTCCCCTCCTGATTGCTCAGTCTATACTCCCCCCCCCCCCCCCCATGCTGCTGACTATATGCGAACCCCGCCGATGCAATGGCAAGGAGTTGCTTGCGATAAACCCCATAGCATGTACCACCAGCCCCACAGGGACATTGCAGGGTTAATCCTACCTGCAAGGCGAGTTAAATCTTGTAGATGTAAAAGTCCAGGACTCCCAAGATCTGTGTTAACATCCTGATCCTGTCTCTGTCTACTGAGAGGGTTCCGGGAGGAGCCGCACACCACCGGTGACCAAGGGGAGAGAATAAACCCCTGGGCCAAGAATATTCCAGGGAGCATTAGCTGAAGCAGTAGCTCAGAAGCAAACTGGAGTCTCTCCGTACTACTCTCGAGTTGGACGCTAGCACCAGACCGAACCGACATGAAGCTCATCCTAGCCCCGCCTAAGTGGACTATAACTAGGTATGAGGAAAAGGGTTATCAAAATTCTACCTTCAAGGCGTGATACCTGAAGATATCCAGGATCAAGCTGAGCATCCTATTTAAGGACCACTGCTTCCCTCCTGCCATTGCTCCAGGCTGGGTTACCCTACATCCTTTGGCCTCCCTCTCAACTACCGTCTCTCCGGTACTCCCATTGTTAAAAGGCACATGCTGATTGTTCTGTCTGTTCCAATAAAGACTGTAAGGTGTTTCTTTCAACCTCCGCCTCGTCTGGTCCCTGCGACTACAACTACATCATCACGGCACCCTGTCACCCAACGAGAACTCATCCTCAGAGACCAAAGTTTGCCCAGTGAGGATTCGCCTATAGCAAAGCCTCTCCCACCATCATTTCTTGCCAACACCACCCTGCTGGAGACCTGCCAGCTGTGGACAGCCCTCCTGTTCCCCCGTACCAGCACCGTGACAAATAGCGTGCTTAGCCGCAACGCCAAGGCCACTCCGGTAACCGCGGGCCCCGGCTTTACCTCCAGGCCTCACCCAAGGGCTAGGCCCCGGGGGGATGTTGCATATATGTGCCCTTCCTGATTGGCTCTATCTTATCATTTTGCCCCTAAGCTGATTAACTAATATGTTGCCCCTCCCTTGATCTTCCAGTCTTATCATTGCCCCCCCCCCCCCCCAGCTGCCTGACTATTGTTTCCCCCCCCTCCTGGGGGTGGATTTGTACGTCGGGAAGGGGTCTAAACTTGGTGGAGGCGAACTCGTACTTGGTGACATGGCTGTACTTGGGGGGTGTCTGTACTTGGGGGGAAAGGTCCTGTACTTGGGGGGGGCGGGATCTAGACTTGGGGGTGGTCTACAAAAATATATCAATATTCTGTCATAAAATTGTCCTACTTAATATAATGTTTGTTTGGAGCGTTTTGCACTTTAAAATCCTTCTCCATAACGGGAACGGGAGAAATCCACATCTCGTGCGTCGATCAGCCGTCTGACACTTTCCATTCTGTCTAATGTCCCTATGCAAATCCACGCGCTGAAATCTTTATTATCCTGTGAAATCAACAGCCTGGCGATCACAAACACCTCTCATTATTTAATATCTGTGAACTCGGCGCCGCTCTCCTTGGGCGGATCTCTGTCCCGCCAAAAGTTTTTTAATCATATAAAGGTAAGCGCCATGACACCCCGACACCCCTATTTCGTTCTTCTGCCATTCAACATTGTCTGATAATATTGCAACTCCGCAGTTATCAAGCAGGGCGATCAGCAACGTAGGCCGCCTAACACTGACCCTACAGTTGTACCCAGTCTTTATCTCAACAACCTTTGGAGACCTTCTCAAAAAGGAGAATGGTCCTGCGGGGATCTTTTTTGATTCAGGGGGTCCTATATCTGATATTTCAGTTCTGGGGCTTCGACTCTTTTTATTAGTAGCGAATAGTGTGGGTCAGCAAAGTTTGGTCTCGGGCATAATATTCATATTTCAGAACATTATTATTATGGGGATTTAGATTAGTTTTGGAAGTTTCTGTCTTCATTGTATATGCCATTCTGCGATCTGTATTGATTAGGTGCGTGGTCATGTTATTTATGTTTTTATGAGCCTAGTGTGGTTTGTATATTTATAGTAGGGTAAGAAGATGTTTTGTTGTGTAATAGGAAGCCCATATTAGTTAGGAGGTCCTAGAGATTATGTGCCCCGGCTCCACATAAACCCAGCCTATCACCACAGCTTTGACAACATCTTTACACACCCCTATCAACTAGTGACTGCGACTGGCCAAGGTCCATAAGGTGTCCACCTTGCCAATAATTTTCATTCTATTCCTAGGGGCAATGAAGCTTGCCTGATGGGCTGCTCTACAGCCCATCAAGCAACATGTCCCTGGGTTGTTTGAGCGCCGAACAGAGGACGCAGAACTTTTAGTTCAGTTCCCCTCATCTCTAGTTAGGTAAGTGTGGGGTCGGGAGTCGTATTTTTGATCTGTGCCTGTAACTATTCTAGTCTAGGAGCTGTGTGTATTAATGGGATTTTTATGAGTTTGTGGAATCTGTTTGTAAAATTTAGGAGCCGGTCTTTGGATATGTATTCATGTAAGTGGATCTGGTTTGATTAATTATTCATTCTGGGACTGTGTCTGTTAGAAGTATATATTTTAGGTGATCTGTGTGTGCTGTAAAACATACGTGTCAGATATGTCCACTTATATGTTTAGTGGAACTGGGATTCATTTAGGAAGCCTCGTCTGGATATGTTTTCATTATGTGTGTTGGGTGTGGTTTTGATAGTTAATTAAAGGTCTGTTGGGAGTCTATTTCCGTTAGGCGGATCTGTCCCTGTTGCCTGTAATTATTTGGGGTCGGATTCGTATTTATTAAATGGCTTTATATTAGTTTGATTGCGTTTTTTATGTTTTAGGGGCTGGTTGGGATCTTATTTATTAGGGGCCGGTGTGGGATCTGTATTTTTTTAGGGGCCTGGTTGGGTCTTGTTTTATTTAGGGCCTGGTGTGGATCTGTATTTAATTTGGGTCCTGGTTTGGTATCTGTTTTATTTATGTATAGTGGTCTGAGTTTTGTATTTTTATTACGCAGGTCTTGTGGTTTACTTTTTTCAGATGTCTCCATTAGCTGTGGGTTTATATGAATAAACTTGTGGGGTGGCTGTATGGTTACTCTTTGGATCTGGGATCATTAGTGGCTTGGAACACCCGGCTATGGCTTCTCTGTTCTAATTTAAAGCCATACATGAGAGGATAACAAAATCCTTTAAGGGATGTCCATATTAGAAAAACTGGCATTAGTTTAGGGTATAATATGACTCCTCTAACACTAAATGGGACAACTGCAATACCATGCACACCTTATACGGTGTGGCGCTAATGAGGCATCGTATATCAATAAACACATTCTAGTTATTGCATGTTCCTGGTTATTTTCGCATAGAAATTCCTAGATATCTGTGCAGGGAACAGCTTGCTATTTGTAATAGTCCCGGTGTTGTTTTCTTGCAGAAAATACCGTAAGCCTTTGTTTGTCATTTTTCCTCTTTCTCACACAACTTGACACAATTTCGGAAAGACTGAATCACAAGTGTGGAATCCTCTGAGAGAGCCCCTAACATGGATGGAAAAAATACGAACAACCCTCAGGTTGTAATAAGACACACACAGCACTCCGCCAATTGTAGTAACATAATCGATCAGCGCGACCTTGTAAATTCAATGGCGCCTACAGTTATAAGGGGAGGATTTTACATGATCCATAGGTGGTCCTTCCTGAAATGTGCTGCTGGAACACCTTATATATTGTCATATTTCTTGTGTCTTCTACTACCTTTTGTCGGCCCTTCATTCCAGCACTGCTGGTCCTGTTCCCATCCTGACTGGGGAAGTGATGATGTCACAACATGTCCATTGCCCTCTCAGAGCCATCGTCAGCCCTCCATGGTTTGATGGTACCTGAGGCAAAGGGACATCCATATACATTTGTTAAAGAGCTGTCTCAGGAGCCACCCCTTATAAGCCAACATTTGTTTCAAACCATATTAGGACAGAATGTTGGAAAATTATAAAAAAAACAACTTGCTCCCAGTAGAAAACCACCAGGTACAGCATCACTTTCCTTCCAGTGAAATGTATCTGAGCTGTGATTGGTTGTTGTGAGCCACCAAGGAACGGTTTTGCCTTTCTGTCATGACCGTAAATCTCCCGCCTTGTTCTTTTACGGAACACCACAACCACCCACTAGTGGGCCACAGTATTCTAAGAAAAAATGGATATTTGTAATTCTCTTGTGGCTGATCCCGCTAAATCCTTTCGTATTGCCAAATTGTCCTTTTTTTGAGTAGAAAATATGCAATATTAACCCTCCATTTGGTGGCACATGGTGACTTTTATATATTCGTTCCGGTAAATCATGGCTTTTGGAGAAAATATTATTTGAGCCAACATAACGCATCTCTCCTGTTCTCTACTCTGCATCATCCATGGGCGAGTTGGTCTAATAACCGCATGAGATCGCAGGCACTCACTCCCGTCCTGCTGTCTCCCCTTCCTTAAAGCTGCACCATGCGCGGAATCTTAACCCTTTGAGGGGCCTCTATCTCCCGCATTAGGTGTTTATATAATATATATATAAGATGTGTGACTCTGTCCAAATAGCTGCCTTTGTATCAGGTGACTGCGACCTGATGCCCGCCCCCACTATTTTTGATGCAGTTGGTTGCCGCCTGGCAAGGGGCTCAACCTCCCACAGTTTGTGCAACACTGATACTACTTAATCCGTGTGACCTGTGTTTGTATCTTGATGATAATCATGACAGGGCACAGATTTTACCACCCTTTACCCTGCGCTAATACCTTGTCACCATGTGACAAACGTTTGAAGTGTTCGGGAATGATTACGGGGATGAAGGGGATACGGTGCCTTTCTCGGTTCCCGTGGAAGCTCGTACACGGCAGCACTGTACGATACCCAATGGAATCATTGAGCTATATCTCTTTCTCCATATACAGTCACATTTGCTATAAGATTAACAGACACTTTACCACCTTATGACAAGATACCCTCTCAACTGCCCAATCCGGCAGAACAGTCCCATACATCACGCTCTGTCCGCCCAGAGTGGGTGTATCACAGGAATCCATCTCTATGGTTGTTTCCTCGATAGTTGAGACATTGATTAATCAGATGTTGTCAGCTCCACCTACCATCACTCGGTGCCTCTCCTACTGCTGTGTGTAAGCAGAGAAAGCCGCCGGCGAAGTGATGAATGTGAATCCGTGCCTCGCCGCTTCAGAGGACACATGTGAAAGAGGGGAAACGGGGAGAATTCCCGGATTTATATTATGAGTTATTTTTTTAGGAAGCGGCAACAGGTGGAGGCACACAATGAGGGGGCTGAGATGCCAATACGAGGGGAGCTAGGACAACATAGAGGTGGGATGGGGGCCCGAATGAGGAGAGGGCACAATGACAGGGCCACAATTAAGGGAGACTAAGTAGTACAACTAACGAGGGGAAGCTGCTGGCACAATATAAGGGAGCCAAGAGGATATAATATCGGGAGCTGGGGGCCCGAATAAAAGGGGCGCACAATATGACAAGGCCACAATAGTAAGGAGGGAGCTAAAAAAAAAACAACAATATGAGTGGGAGCTGATGCACATATTAAGGGGATCTAGGGACTTATATTATGGGGGGTTGGTGGCACAAAATAAGGGGAGCTTGAAGCAACAATATTATGGGGATCTGGTAGCCAGAATACAGAGTATGGCACAATATGGAGGGTGAACTTGGGAACTAGGATGTGAAGTGGGCACAATATGAATTGAGCTGGGCCAGAATATTACAAGGGGGGGGGGCATGATATGAAGGGAGCCATGGAGACAATATGAGGGGAGCTGGGGCCCACTATGTAAAGGGTCCAACAATGTTAGGAGGAGCTGGGAGTCCACAATGTGAGAGAACTGGGGCCAGATATAAAGGGCGGGCCACACCTGAGAGGAGCTTTGGGGCCTAATAAGAGAGGCCAATATAAAGGAACTTGGTGCCACAATCTTAGGTTGCTTGGGTCCAAATTTATGGGAAAGCTGTGTCACAATGTTTAGGGGGGGGCCACAATCCGAGGATAATCTGGTGACCACCTTAAGCAGAAGGCCCGCATTATGGGTGGTGTTGGGCACAAGATAGGGGGGCAACATGTTGATTCAGCTGGGATAATATGAGGGGGAATAACGTGTAGGGGGAGATAAAAGGGCACTAGGAGGGAATTATACTGTGTGTGGTGGAGAAAGGGGGGGACTTATGGGACATATCCATGGCACGCTACTGCCCTCGTTCGCCACCACAGAACTTTGGAGGTATTTGAAAAACATCTAACAGCCACACCATAAGAGGGATGCCTCATAACCATAATATCGAGCCTAGACCCCCATAAACTTAAGCCTCGGTACCATCATGGTGCTCAGCGCATGACCTTTTATACACTGGCGGCCACAATGGAGCATTGAACTAGTGACAACCCTCAGCTCCACCTCATGGAGGGACGTCCTGCAGGAGCTTCATAAATTAAACACCTACAAGGGCATTCCATTTTTTTTTGGGCAAAAAATTCACACATTTTTTTTTCCTCGAAAACACCCCCACAAATATGCAATATTTATGGAAAAATGTTAAAAAAAAATTCTGTTCTAGACCATCTACACCCATCTCTATTAGGAGTCTTACTGAAGGATATTTCAAAGACGAGGGCCAAGACTGTCAGTCTGTGTGGGAGAGGGGAAACGTGAAGCTTCTGAAGACGGTAAAGTCGAAAGTTGTAATATGCAGGTAAAACGTTCTACGAGCTAATTGTCTCGACATAAAGAGGAGTCCTGAAGTCACACATCTTCTCCAGCTCTGACTCTTCATCTCCGGAGACGGGGAGGTGCGCATCCATTATACTTTGCCTTTTTTTGTTCATTGTAACAAAAACCTCATCAACGAAACAAATCAAGCCGGTAATAAAACCATAAAAAATGGCCTACAATGGATGTGAATTCTCTCCTCCCGGGAAGCAGAATCGAATGTTTATTAGTTAATTGAAGTTTTTTTGCCGTCACGCGCCCTTTTTTTTCTCTACAAAAGTGAATTTCGGATTTATCTCTCGTTGCCCCGCCCCCGCGGCCACCCATCCCCCCCGCCTGGACCGCCCCCCCACCCCTCCACCGCCCCATCCTCAGGCGCGTCACCGGCATCATTAGTCTCTGCATTCCAGCATGAAACCGTCTCCGCTCACTTTCTACCATTTCACTCCTGCTTTTCCTGAACTTTTTTAAAGTTTCACATTTCAAAACCTTGTGGGAACAGTGCAAGGACTCCGGGGGCCCTTAGTGTTATACCCCCAGAGCTGCACTCACTATCTCTGCTGTGCGGCACTGTGTTACTCATGACAAATTACTTATCCTGTAACTGATCCTGAGTTACATCACTGTCTTACTCCCAGCTGTCCTCACTATTCTGCGGCTGGTGCAAGTCACTGTGTACAATACATGACATTACCTTATCCTGGTACGGATCCTGAGTTACATCCTGTATTACCCGAGCTGCGCACTCCTATTCTGCTGCTGGTGCGTCACTATGTACATAACATGGACCGTAACTAAATCCTGTACTGATCCTGATTTAAACTCCTGTATTAATGACCCACCCATGAGGCTTCACTACTATTCTCTGCTGGTGCAGGGTCACTGTGTACATACATGAACAATTACTTATCCGTACTGATACAGTTACATCCTGTATTATACTCCAGAGCCTGCACCACATTCTCGTGGTGCAGCCACGGTTACATACATGACATTAACTTTCCTGTACTGATCCTGATTTACATCCTGTATTATACCCCAAGCTGCACTCATATTCTCTTCTGGTGCAGTCACTGGTGTACATACATGACATTACTTATCCTGTCCTGAGCCTGGGTTAATCTGTAGTATCCCCAGAGCTCACTCACTATCCTGCTGCTGGTGCATACACTGTTTACATACATGACATTACTTAATCCGGACTGGATCCATGAGTTACTCCTGTATTATCCCCAGAGCTGGCACTCACTATTCTGCTGCATGGGGCAAGTCACTGTGTACATACATTACATACTTTCCTGTACTGAATCCCTGAGTTACATCCTTTATATACCAGAGCTGCACTCCTTTCTGCGCTGGGGCAGTCACTGTGTACATACCAGACATTAACTTATCCTGTACTGATCCTGTTTACAACATCCTGTAGTATACACTCCAGAGCTGCACTCACTATTCTGCTGCTGTGCAGTCACTGTGTACATACTGACATTACTTATCCTGTACGGATCCTGATTTCATCCGGTAGATCTGCAGAGCTGCACGCACTATTCTGCTGCTGGTGCGTCAAAGGTAGTACATACATGACATTACTTATCCTGTACTGACCTATTACCTCCTGTATTGAGTATACTCCGAGCTGCCCTCACTATTCTGCTGCTGGTGCGTCACTTGTACATCAATGACATTACTTTATACCTGTACGGATCCTGAGTTAAATCCTGTTTATACCCATAGCTGCACTCCTATCTGCTTCTTGGTTCAGTCCGGTGTACCAATACATGACATTACTTATCCATGTACTATCCTGAGTTAACAATCCTGTATTAATACCCCAGAGCTGCACTCACTATCTGCTTCTGGTGCAGTCACTGTGTACTCAGACATGACTTATCCTGTACTGATCCTGAGTTACATCACTGTAATTATACCAGACTGCACTACATTCTTGCTTCTGGTGCAGTCACTGTGTACATCATGTACCTTACTTACCTGTACTGATCCTGAGTTACATCCTGTATTATACTCCAGAGCTCACTCCTAGTCTGCGGCTGGTGCAGTCACTGTTTACATACATGCAGATGCACCTTATCCTGTCTGATCCTGAGTTTACATCCGTATTATAACCCGAGCTGCACTCACGATTCTCTGCTGGTTTCGTCACTTTTACATACATGACATTACTTATCTGTTGATCCTGCGTTACAATCATTAATACCCCCATAGCTCATCACTCTATTCTGGCTGCTGGTGCAGTCACTGTGTACATACCTGACATGACTTATCCGTACTGATCCTGAGTCATCCTGTAGTTACTCCAGAAGCTGCCCACTATCTGCTGCTGGTGCAGTCACTGTTAACACATGACATGACTTATCCTGTAATGATCCTGTTACAACATCCTTATTATACTCCAGGCTGCACTACTATCGGCTAGGGAGGGTCCCGGGACAGTTGGACTGTTTATCAGTGAATGAAGAGCCGTATAGTGACAGACAGCATCAAACACGGCAGATCTCTTTATTTGTGAATGGAAACCTTCTGTGTAATGTGACATCTGTACATTGCCCCCTCGGGGGGTCACTCTATGACTATATACAGGCAGCAGCGCTCGCTGTGAATACTGTCCCTGGCGCCAGTCCCTGCAGCCTCCATCACTTCTTCTTCGCTCTCTTGCCTTCTCCCTTCTTGGGCGTTCCTTTACCACGCAGTCGCCGCAGACGCTTCATCTCTTCTTTGAAGTCCTCGTGCTCATCCCTGCAAGGGTTAACAGATTATATTTTTACATTAAGGGGTCTGACCCATGAAATGAGCCAGAACACCCATTTGGGCCCACAGCAGAAGAAGGATGTGTGAATCTAGCACGGATGCGCATGCGCAGCCACAACCCCATTCAAAATTCACCCCCTTCTTCTCTCCTGTAGATTCATGGATGGGACTATCCCTTTAACATGGCATGTTGTGTTCAGTAGCACCTAAAAACCTGCTGCTGATGTCATATTAAAGATAAGAATCTCATTTTTAGATTACATCAGTCTTGTGTTCCTGTGAACCAGAGATACAGGAAGTTAAGAAATAGGTGTGAACTGGATCTTTATCTTCAGCTCACATTTCCAACTATGTCTTGTATCTACAATTCTGTAGCTCCCAGAACCACAACGCAGATGTGCATCTATCTTTCATATGACACCAGGAGCAGGTTTCTAGGTGCTAGAAAACTGTAGATGGGGGCGTCTGCAGCGACAACCCCCCCCCCCCCTCTGAAGCCTCTAAAAGTGACTCATATCAAGTAAAACATGACTCTTTTCTGCTTATTTTCAAATGACTTTGGGAGGAGAGATTTTTTTTATTATAGGGAAATGAGACTCTAGGATCTATAGCAGTGTGCCACAGGCAGACTGTTATGCATCTATAGCAAATTCTCCCTCTACTGCAATACTCTAGTACAGTGATGGCATAGGTTCCCGACCACTGCTCTAGTATATGGTAGGAGCACTCAGACTTCCTAGGGTTAAAGCACCCTAGGGGGGGGGAGTCTTCAAAATAGCAAAAAAATTTTTAGAAATAATTAAAAAAAAACTAAAAATTTTAATCAAACCCTTTCCCTAGAACGGGTATGAAAATAAACAATAAAAAACATTAACATGTTAGGTATCGCCAGGTCCCAAAGGCCCTGATCTATCAAAATGTAAAAACGGTTGTTCCCAGCCGGAGAACCCCATGACAGAAAAACTACGGCCAAATGTCCCAAACGACACTTTTTGACATTTTGTAACTAATAAAAAATTTTATTAAAAAAGGGATTAAAAAAAAAAGATCATACACTCCTCAAAATCATAGCAGTGAAAACGTCATCACGTGCCACAAAAAATGACACCTTATACAGCGCTGTACAGCGAAGCATGGAAAACGTATTGGTCTCTATAAAAAAAAATTTTGTACAAAATGTTTTAATTTTTTAAAGAAAAACCTAATAAAACCTGAATAATTTGGTGTTCCTGCCATCTTGCTGAGCAAATGGAGGGGACGATGGGCGGGAAAGACGAGGTTGTAGTGATCGTCACGCAAAGGGGAAGCCCACTCGCTTGGTCCCTCCCCTGCTCAGGTGCAGAGAGCGCGTCCACCCCCGCTGCTGGGCTGTGACGTACTATTGTACACTGCGCCGTGACGTCACATTTATCCTCCTTACTTTCTGACTGATACAGGGAATTAAAGGACTCCACAGATAAACCTGAGGACAGAACAGAAAAGCAGTATGACGAGATGTCATACTGCCACATATACATGTGTTCTACTGACCATATAGTAATAGTACAATAATACTGCCCCCCTATGTACAGGAATATAACTACTATAACTTACGGCCCCCTATGTACAGAGAATATAACTACTTAATTACTGCCCCTATGTACAGGAATAGCTACTATAATACTGTCCCCTAGTACAAGAATAAAACTATATATACTGCCCCTATTACGAATATAACTACTATCATACTGCCCCTATTGTACAAGCAATATAACTACTATAATACTGCCCCTATGTACAAGAATATAACTACTATAATATGCCCCCTATTACAGGAATATAACTACTATATACTGCCCCCCTATGTACAGGATAAACTACTATAATAATGCCCCCTCTTACAGGAATATAAGATACTATAATACTACCCCCTATGTACAAGAATATAACTACTATAATACTGCCCCTATGTACAAGAATATAAACTACTATAATACTGCCCCATATGTAAAAGGGATATAACTACTAAATACGCCCCTAGTTATACAGAATATAACTACTATAAGTACTGCCCCCTATGTACAAGAATATAACTATACAATACTGCCCCCATGTACAGGAATATAACTAATATAATACTGCCCCCTATGTACAAGAATATAAACTACAGTATTACTGCCCTCTATGTACAGAGATATAACTACTATAATACGCCCTCTATGTACAGGAAATAATACTACATAATACTGCCCCTATGTACAGGAATAACTAATAATATGCCCCTATGTACAGGAATATAAATAACTATAATACTGCCCCCTATGTACCAGGAAGATAACTACTATAATACTGCCCCCTATGTAAAGAATATAACTTCTATATACTGCCCCCTATGTACAGGAATATAACACTATATACTGCCCCCTATTGTACAGGAATAAACTACTATAATACTGCCCCACTATGTACAGAATTAATACTATATGAGTCTGCCCCCATGTACAGGAATTAACTACTATATATACAGTGCCCCCTATGTACAGGAAATATAACTATATTACTGCCCCTATGTACAAATATAAATACTATAATACTGCCCCCTTAGTACAAGAATATAACTACTATAATATGCCCCCATGTAGGAATAAACTACTTCATATAATGCCCCCTTGTACAAGAATTAATAATTATAATAATACTGCCCCCTATGTACAAGAATATAACTACTATAATACTGCCCCCTATGTAAGGAGTATCTTACTATATACTGCCCCATGTACAGGAATATAACTACTATATTATGCCCCCTATGTACAAGAATATAACTACTATAAACTGCCCCCTATGTACAAGAATATAACTACATAATAATCTCCCCTATGTACAGGAATAAACTACTATAATACTGCCCCCTATGTACAAGGAACTATAATCTACTATAACTACTGCCCCCCTATTGACAAGAATATAACTACTATAATAACTGCCCCTATGGACAGGATAGTAACTACATATATGCACCCTCTATGTACAGGAATATAACTACTATAATACTGCCCCCTATGTAGCAGCAATGTCCTCCAACCCTATGCAGGATTTCCATTCCTGTGATTAGGGAGGGTCCCGGGACAGTTGGACTGTTTATCAGTGAATGAAGAGCCGTATAGTGACAGACAGCATCAAACACGGCAGATCTCTTTATTTGTGAATGGAAACCTTCTGTGTAATGTGACATCTGTACATTGCCCCCTCGGGGGGTCACTCTATGACTATATACAGGCAGCAGCGCTCGCTGTGAATACTGTCCCTGGCGCCAGTCCCTGCAGCCTCCATCACTTCTTCTTCGCTCTCTTGCCTTCTCCCTTCTTGGGCGTTCCTTTACCACGCAGTCGCCGCAGACGCTTCATCTCTTCTTTGAAGTCCTCGTGCTCATCCCTGCAAGGGTTAACAGATTATATTTTTACATTAAGGGGTCTGACCCATGAAATGAGCCAGAACACCCATTTGGGCCCACAGCAGAAGAAAGCCACAACCCCATTCAAAATTCACCCCCTTCTTCTCTCCTGTAGATTCATGGATGGGACTATCCCTTTAACATGGCATGTTGTGTTCAGTAGCACCTAAAAACCTGCTGCTGATGTCATATTAAAGGTAAGAATCTCATTTTTAGATTAGTCTTGTGTTCCTGTGAACCAGAGATACAGGAAGTTAAGAAAAAGGTGTGAACTGGATCTTTATCTTCAGCTCACATTTCCAACTATGTCTTGTATCTACAATTCTGTAGCTCCCAGAACCACAACGCAGATGTGCATCTATCTTTCATATGACACCAGGAGCAGGTTTCTAGGTGCTAGAAAACTGTAGATGGGGGCGTCTGCAGCGACAACCCCCCCCCCCTCTGAAGCCTCTAAAAGTGACTCATATCAAGTAAAACATGACTCTTTTCTGCTTATTTTCAAATGACTTTGGGAGGAGAGATTTTTTTTATTATAGGGAAATGAGACTCTAGGATCTATAGCAGTGTGCCACAGGCAGACTGTTATGCATCTATAGCAAATTCTCCATCTACTGCAATACTCTAGTACAGTGATGGCATAGGTTCCCGACCACTGCTCTAGTATATGGTAGGAGCACTCAGACTTCCTAGGGTTAAAGCACCCTAGGGGGGGGGGGGGGGAAGCTTAAAAAAGCAAAAAAATTTTTAAGAAATAATTTAAAAAAAACGAAAAATTTTAATCAAACCCTTTCCCTAGAACTGGTATAAAAATAAACAATAAAAAACCATTAACATGTTAGGTATCGCCGGGTCCCAAAGGTCCTGATCTAGCAAAATGTAAAAACGGTTGTTCCCCGCCGGAGAACCCCATGACAGAAAAACTACGGCCAAATGTCCCAAACGACACTTTTTGCCATTTTGCAACTAATAAAAATGGCCGCAAAAAGTGACACCTTATACAGCGCCGTACAGCGAAGGATGGAAAAAGTATTGGTCTCTATAAAAAAAAAAATTTGTACAAAATGTTTTCATTTTTTAAAGAAAACCCTAATAAAACCTGAATAATTTGGTGTTCCTGCCATCTTGCTGAGCAAAAGAATAAAGTAAAGGTGTCATTTGGAGCGCACAGTAAAAGCTGGAAATGGGCTCAGCACTATGTGCTATCTACCATACTGGCGTCTTCGTAGGTGGGCACCGTGTACCTACCTGTACAGGCCGAGGAATCTTAGATTGCGCATGAGCGGTGTGTAGACGTTGTGTGGTGGGTACCAGTCGTAGACCCCCTTCCTCTTGGCCAGGGGCTGCTCGCTGAACAGCTTCACCACCTTCATGGAGTAAGTGTTGGTCGGTCTCACCACCTCCCCGAAGATCCTGGCGCTGAGGCGAGACATGCGGATGGCGTAGCTGGACAGGGAAGACATGGCGGGGAGGCTGGGTCTACGAAACCAATAGAGACTCCATCAACAGATTCAGAACACATTGATATAGTAAGAGGATGGAGTCAGTGGAGTTATGGATTTCTATTCAATTATCTATGAAATGGTTAATATCCTCACACTGCTGTGCTCTGTGCTCTCTTCATCCTGCGTAAGGCATTGTTCCTGGAGATATCATACCTTTATAAGTATGTTGTTAGTAGCAGTAGGACTGTGACAAATGGTTTAATATTCCACATTTCTAGTGTGTGATGTGTCCTCACACTGCTGTGTTATTAGCTCTCTGCACTGAGCTATACACAGTGTTGGGTACTGTCCCTGGAGAGAAGTGTAATCAGACCTTTGTGTATCTTGTTAGTAGCAATAGGAATGTAAAAAAAACCTAATTTATATTCCAGGATTGCAGTTTCTCCAAGTGCAGAAGAGGCGTTGCCTCACACTGCTGTGCTCTGAGCGCTCAGAATTGAGCACAGCAGTGTGAGAATACGCCTCCACTGCACTGTCTTAGGTACAGTCCCTGTACCTTTGTGTACGTTGTTAATAGCAGGAGGATTGTGATGTATGGATTCATATTCCAGGATTGTATTTTCAGGGAGCTTTTCCTCACACTGCTGCGCTCTTTGCATTGAGCAACTCAACAGACTTTCCCCTTTGCTCTTGAGTTTCTGTTGTAGATTACAAAAAGACGCATGCCGAATCTTTTACTCAAGAGCAAGGGGGCATTTCAAGGTGGAAAGTGTAACAAAGCACAGCAGTGTGAGGACACACATCCAGCGCAAAGGTGGGCCTCAGCATCTAACAACAAACATCTGCAGCGCTGCCTATTCACTTCAATGGCAGTCACACAGGAATCTTAAAAGCGAGTTCCTCACTGATAAGGAGATTGCACTGGTTTCGGACGCCATCTTGACTACTGTCCGCCATCTTAGATATAGCAGACATACCTACCAAACATTTCTAGTAAATCTCTGAGGTGGGATCCCCCTCACCATTAGAAGGTCACGATGCAATTCCAATTTTGTGAAGATTTTTGCTCAAAATTTGGATTCTTGTACCTAAAACATTCCTGATATCCCAATATCTGCTCATTTTCCATTCAGAATCCAGACAAAAGTAAAACAACCACCATCTTAAGAGCCATAACGGTGGCCATTTTGTTTAGCTAACAACTACTGAGGTAAAACAACCTAAGCCTCTTCCAAGTAGACCTAAAAGGCCTAGATGTGGGCTCTTAAAGGGATATTTCAATAATACCTTCTGTGGATAAAAGATAAAAACCCCTTTACCATCAGACACAGCTTCAAACTATAAAAACGAGCCTTTAACTAAAACTCTGACAGGAATATTCTGTAAATCTGTCACTAATCTCTCTAATTTCGCCAAACATCTGCAGCACTGCCTATTCACTTCAATGGCAGTCACACAGGAATCTTAAAAGCGATTTCCTCACCTACCAAACATTTCTAGTAAATCTCTGAGGTGGGATGCCCTTCATCATTAGAAGGTGACTATGCAATTCTAATTTTGTGAAGATTTTTCCTCAAAATTTGGCTTCTTGTACCTAAAACATTCCTATATCTGTGCATTTTCCTTTCAGAATCCAGACAAAAAAAGAGAGACCACCATCTTGAGAGACGTAACGGCGGCCATTTTGTTTAGCTCACAACTACTGAGGTAAAACAACCTAGGCCTCTTCCAAGTAGACCTAGATATGGGCTCTTAAAGGGATATTTCTATAATACCTTCTATGGATAAAAGATAAAAACCCCTTTAATATCAGACACGGCTTTAAACTATAAAAATGAGCCTTTAACTAAAACTCTGACAGGAATATTCTGTAAATCTGTCACTAATCTCTCAAATTTCGCCTCAGCAGGACAGCCATGAGGTAGACACAGGCGGCGCCCGGGACGGGATTTACACGTCACGTCAAAATTGAGCAAAAATTGACATTTATTAAACGATGAGACCTTTAAAGTCACTGTCATAGACTATTAAAGTCACACAGACAAGGGCGGGGGACAGGGAAGCCACCTCTGACAGGAATGAAGGCCGTGAATGTCAGTGATTACTGAGGTACTGGAATTCTATTCATTATCTATTATTATTTGCAATAATACAATAATGACCAGAGTGGCAAATGGATCTTAAAGGGATATTTTAAGTCAAGTGTGAATATATCGCAGTGATCAGTTAAAAGCAAACCGGGCACAGCACCACACACTGTATTGTGGTCGGGCCTAGTCTTGCACCTCAACCACAGGGCAAGTTTAGTTTCACAGTAGTATAATAATGAGACCCTCGTTAACGTAAAAGGGGCCCATAATCACACCCAGTGGATTAAGCCACATAGGTCAATATGATGGTCATAGAAGAACCCTTTAAAGGGGTCGTCCAAAGTTTTTTTTGTTATCCCCTATCCATAGGGGATAATAATAGAATTGGTAAGGGTCCGACTGCTGGCACCCCTCATGGACCACGAGAAAAGAATCCCTACGTACAAAAAGGGGATGCCACGAATGGCATTTTGAACCTGTTTTTGGTCCGTTTTTAAGCAGTCCGTTAAAAAAATGCATGCATTTTTGGAAAACGCATCCGTTTTTGACCAGTTTTAATTAAGATAATCGGTAAAACCTGTCAAAAAACGGATGCGTTTTCGAAAAACGCATGCGGTTTTTTAACAGACTGCTAAAAAATGGACCAAAAACTGTTCAAAACACCACGTGTGGCATCACCCTAAGGAGTGGAGTGGCAGCAGGAGGATGTGTCCGCCGCTCCTGTCATGTCTGATCCCAGGAACCGAACCTCCAAGCAATCTGGAGGACAAAGGTCCAATTCTCACTGTGGGGTGAAGAGGCAGATCGAGCTCCATTTAATAGTATGGGAGTGTTGGAAATTGCTGAGCACAGCGCTCAGGTATCTCCAAGACTCCTATTCACAATCTATGAGAGGCTGGAGATACCCCATTTCTGTGCTCAGAAATTACCAACGCTCCCATGCTACATCAGGACCTGTCGCTCAACCCAATAGTGAGAACAGGACCCCATTCTCTAGATTTCTTGGGGTCTCGTACTCATGCCCATTCCAACCCTTACCTCACCGATTCAACTTGCTATCCCTTGCTATCCCCTATCCTGTGGTGAGGAGATGTCTTAAAAGTTGGGATAATCCCTTTAACCCCTTGCTGCAGAGATTGATGTAACTGTACAACTGGTGTCAGCAAGTTGCAGTATTAGGGCGATGCCACACATGGTTGTTTTGAACATGTTTTTGGTCTGTTTTTAAGCAGTCCGTCCAAAAACGCATTGGTTGAAAAACGCATGCATTTTTTTTTTTAAATCGAATCGATTTTTGACCAGTTTTAATTAAGATAATTGGTAAAACCGGTCAAAAACGCATGTGTTTTTAACAGACTGCTTAAAAACGGACCAAAAACGGGTTCAAAATGCCATGTGTGGCATCACCCTTAGAACGGGCAATCACCACAAACACCGATTAGACAGCAGCATTTTCGTGGAGACGAGAAGGAAGGCGCTCCCTCTCCTTAATTATCAGATAATTATTTACCAGAGCCCCTCTGTGCTGCAGATAAGCAGGCTGTTACACTGTGCAGGGGAAACTCCCTCCTTCCACTTTGCGAAATTGCATCAAGTGGAGGGAGAAGGGGGGGAAGTGTTAAGGGAGACAGTGTAACAGCCTGTGAATCTGCAGTGCGGAGGGGCTCTGTTAACACCTCCAGGAGCCTTTCTGGCTCAATAGCATAATTAGCAAAATTTTTTAAAACAAAAAAGTGTTTTCCATACCCCCTCCCTCTTACAAATCACATCCTATGAAAGCATATTAGATTTCACCAACATGAATGAGTTTTGCACAATGCATTTCATAACTGCTTTGAAAGCGCAACATGTGAACGCACCCTGAAACATTTCCTATCGTGCGTCGGTACATGACGTTTACCAATGCATTAGAGAGCGTTCACATGTGCGTTTATTCTGATGCCATTTTTGAAGCCAAAAAGCAGGTGTGGTCCAAAATGGATGAGAACATATAATGGAGAGAAGCTGCTCCTCCTTTACTCCACTCCTGAATTCTACTTCAAAAACTGCATCTGAAAAACTGAATGTGTGAACGCACCCTAAGGGTGAAGACACACGTGGCGTTTTTAGGCCGTTTTGGGCAGTTTTTAGTTAGTGCGTTTTCAGATCGTAAAAAACGCATGCGTTAAAAAACCAGTCTTTTCGATCAGAAAACGGCCCAAAAACGCCATGTGTGTCTTCATCCTAAGGCGTTTTCTAAAGGGAACCTACCACCACACATCTACCTATAACGGTAGATCGCGTAGTAGGTACATCTAAAGGACACGAGGATAGCCCTTTTGAGGGCGCGTTCACACGTTGCGTTTTGACCTGCGTTTTCATTGCGTTTGAAACGCATATACAACAGCTGAGGAGGGGTGATTTGCCTAATTACATCACTGTTAACATTTCCGTTTACAAAACGCATCGTAAACGCGATGTTAACGCATGCATTAACAAAGCGTTAACGCATGCGTTAACATTGCGTTTACAAACGTAAACGGTAATGTAATTAGGCAAATTAACTCACATCAGCAGTTGTATATGCGTTTCAAACGCAATGAAAACGCAACCAAAACGTAATGTGTGAACGCGCCCTCAGGGCTAATCCTCATGTCCCCACAATCTTTTGCTAACTTTTATTAGGCAAATATGTAAATTTTCTGAAGTGGCTACTAGTGGTGTGGAGTAGCCTCTTTGTTCCTCCTACCAAAAATCTTCGGCATGCAGCTCCTCGTAGCTGTGCGCCCTCATCTGAGCATCCTGCCCGTCTGTGCAGAACAGCAGGCCCCAAGCCGGAGCCACTGTGCATGCGCAGACAACAGGATTCTCGGACGAGAAGATTTTTGGTAGGAGGAACAAAGAAGCTACTGGGGCATGGAGTAGCTGTGTCGTGTAGCCTCAGCTCCGGCTACCACTAGTAGCCGCTTCAGAAAATTTACATATTTGCCTAATAAAAGTTAGCAAAAAAAAGTTGTGTCCTATAGATGTGGCTACCACCCGATCTACCTTTATAGGTAGATATGTGGTGGTAGGTTCCCTTTAAAGGACACCTGTCATCAGGTCTGTGTCACTTGTCCTGTCACCTCTACCTGTTGGAGCAGCTCACAAGGATCCCATCCCAGCCTTTATCTAGTTATTTCATACATTATTCATTGTAAAATCATCTATTCTTTATCATGTAAATGAGGCTGGTCACATGGTCAGAGGCAGTGATGTCACCACTGTTCCCCCTCCCCTCTCCTCCCCCTGCTCATGTCTGTGTATAATGTATAGTAAAGCATGGCTAGTGTCTGTGCTGCATCTGCTGACATGCTGCATCCTCCTAATATACAGGTGAGAGACACAGACATCAGCTACACAAAAATCTTCGGCATGCAGCTCCTCGTAGCTGTGCGCCCTCATCTGAGCATCCTGCCCGTCTGTGCAGAACAGCAGGCCCCAAGCCGGAGCCACTGTGCATGCGCAGACAACAGGATTCTCGGACGAGAAGATTTTTGGTAGGAGGAACAAAGAAGCTACTGGGGCATGGAGTAGCTGTGTCGTGTAGCCTCAGCTCCGGCTACCACTAGTAGCCGCTTCAGAAAATTTACATATTTGCCTAATAAAAGTTAGCAAAAAAAAGTTGTGTCCTATAGATGTGGCTACCACCCGATCTACCTTTATAGGTAGATATGTGGTGGTAGGTTCCCTTTAAAGGACACCTGTCATCAGGTCTGTGTCACTAGTCCTGTCACCTCTACCTGTTGGAGCAGCTCACAAGGATCCCATCCCAGCATTTATCTAGTTATTTCATACATTATTCATTGTAAAATCATCTATTTTTTTATCATGTAAATGAGGCTGGTCACATGGTCAGAGGCAGTGATGTCACCCCTGCTACCCCTCCCCTCTCCTCCCCCTGCTCATGTCTGTGTGTAATGTATAGTAAAGCATGGCTAGTGTGTGTATGTCATCTGCTGACATGCTGCATCCTCCTAATATACAGGTGATAGACACAGACATCAGCTACACATGAATCTGACATGTTCTGCTATAACATGGCTGCCTGGAGCTGCTGTATCTCTCCTATACACACACACATGCACACACAGGCTGCAGGGAGCGTGGCCACCAGCACCAGGAAGCACATCATTATACAGCCTCACATCATTATACAGGCTGTCAGTCATGCACCGGGGGTGTGGCTGTGCCTCCCACTCATGAATAGAGTGGACAGCTTGAATATGCTAATGATTCATTGGACATTTCACAGGTCATTTGCATACAGCTTTAGGACCTCATTGCTTAGGGTTACAGGCATGTAGAGGGACAATGAAGGGATAGATGCAATGCTCTCTAATGGCAGTTTATGAAAATATATTTAGTTTAGGGGGGTTATTTTGCATGACGGGTTCTCTTTAAACAGTATCAAAGTGCACAGGGCCGATCGCATATGTGTTTCTATGCAAAAGCAACCAGCACCCGGTGTCATGTACGGTCTAAATGCAAGACACCCTGGTTGCCGATCGCATGCGTTTGCATACAAATTTATAGGTGATTGGTGGATTCAAGCGGACGTGTGCTCCCACATCCCGGGGCCAACACTCCTCACCCCTCTTCCCTCCATGGAAAGGGCGAGACATGTCCTAAGAAGGGGGGAGAGGAGAGAAGAGGGAGAAAGAGGGGGGGGAAGTAGAAAAAGGGGAAGGAAAAGAGGAAGGAAGAAGGAGGGGGAGGAAGGAAATATCAGCTTACTATATTTTTTGCTTCCATCGGACCAGTTAATTTTCTGGATGGCATGTATAGCGGCGGACGGACACCGGCCACAAGCCCACCTGTATTTGGTCCCCTCACCCAACAAGCTGGATTTCTGAGCTAATACCCACCTATAGAGAATCACACCGGATTCCCTTTCCATAGAATTGTCATATAACCTTTAATCCCAATTTGTTGTATCCTCCTGGGATCTAGATTGTCCGACTGATGGCACCCCTCATGGACCACGAAAAACTCACACGCTACCGGAAAAGGGAGCCACATGCTTTTGACCTTTTTGGTCCGGTTTTGAAGCAGTCCTAAAACAGGCATGCATTTTGGAAAAACGCGATCCGTTTTTGACCAGTTTTTAATTAGATCGGTAAAACGGTCAAAAACGGATGCGTTTTCGAAAAACGCAGTCATGCGTTTTTAACAGACTGCTAAAAAATGGACCAAAAACTGTCAACAACGCACGTGTGGCATGCACCCTAAGGAGTGGGATTGGCAGCAGGAGGATGTGTCCGCCGCTCCTGTCATGTCTGATCCAGGAACCGAACTCCAAGCAATCTGGAGGACAAGGTCAATTCTCACTGGGGTGAGAAGCAATGCGACTCCATTTATATATGGGAGTGTTGGAAATTGCTGAGCCAGCGCTCAGGTATCTCCAAGACTCCTATTCACAATCTATGAGAGGTTGGAGATACCCCATTTCTGTGCTCAGAATCCAACGCTCCGCACATCAGACCTGTCCCCTCAACCATGTGAGAACAGGACCCCATTCTCTGATTTCGTGGGGTCTCGTACTCATGCCATTCCACCCTTACCTCACCGATTCAACTTGCTATCCTTGCTCTCCCCTATCCTGTGGTGAGGAGATGTCTTAAAAGTGTGAGATAATCCCTTTAACCCCTTGCTGCAGTATTGATGTAAGAACGGGTGTCAGCAAAGTTGCAGTATTAGGGCGATGCCACACATGGTTTTGTAACATTTTTGGTCTGTTTTAAGCAGTCCGTCCAAAAAACGCATTGGTTAAAAACGCATGAATTTTTTTTGTTAATTGCAATCGATTTTTGACCAGTTTTAATGAAGATCATTGGTTAAAAACCGGTCCAAAAACGCATGTGTTTTAACAGGACTGCTTAAAACGGACCAAAAAACGGGTTCAAATGCCATGTGTGGCATCACCCTTAGAACGGGCAATCACCACAAACACGATTAGACAGCAGCATTTTCGTGGAGACGAGAAGAAGGCGCTCCTCTCCCTAATTATCAGATAATTATTTACCAGAGCCCTCTGTGCTGCGCGATAAGCAGGCTGTTACACTGTGCAGGTGGAACTCCTTCCACTTTGCGAAATGACATCAAGGGAGGAGCAGGGGGGAAGTGTTTAAGGGAGAGTGTAACAGCCTGTGAATCTGCAGTGCGGAGGGGCTCTGTTAACACCTCAGGAGCCTTTCTGCTCAATCATAATGTAGCAAAATTTTTTAAAAACAAAAAAGTGTTTTCCATACCCCTCCTCTACAAATCACATCCTATGAAAGCATATTAGATTTCACCAACATGAATGAGTTTTGCACATGCATTTCATAACTGCTTTGAAAACGCAACATGTTGAACGCACCCTGAAACATTCCTATCGTGCGTCGGTACATGACGTTACCAATGCATTAGAGAGCGTTCACATGTGCGTTTATTCTGATGCCATTTTTGAAGCCAAAAAGCAGGTGTGGTCCAAAATGGATGAGAACATATAATGGAGAAGAAGTGCTCCTCCTTACTCCCTCCTGAATTCTACTTCAAAACTGCCATCTTGAAAAATTGAATGTGTAACCCACCCTAAGGGTGAAGACACACGTGGCGTTTTTTAGGGTTGGCGTTTTCGTTTTTCGAAAAAAAGCATGCGTTAAAAAACCAGTTCTTTTCGATCAGAAAACGCCCAAAAACCCACGTGTGTCTTCATCCTAAGGCGTTTTCTAAAGGGAAACCTACCACCACACATCTCCTTAACGTAGAACGCGTAGTAGGTAAAAGCACGGGTGCTTTAGGGCGCGTTCACACGTTGCGTTTTGACCTGCGTTTCATTGGTTTGAAACGCATATACACAGCTGAGAGAGGTGATTTGCCTAATTACATCACTGTAAACAGTTCCGTTTACAAAACGCATCGTAAACGCGATGTTAACGCATGCATTAACAAAGCTTAACGCATGCGTTTAATCATTGCGTTACATGCGTACAACAACACGGTTAATGTAATTGGGCAAATTAACTCACATCAGCAGTTGTATATGCGTTTCAAACGCAATGAAAACGCAACCAAAAAGCAATGTGTGAACGCGGCCCTCAGGGCTATCTCATGTCCCCACAATCTTTTGCTAACTTTTATTAGGCCAATATGTAAATTTTCTGAAGTGGCTACTAGTGGTGGTGGAGATAGCCTCTTGTTCCTCCTACCAAAAATATTTCGGCATGCAGCTCTCTGTAGCTGTGCGCCCTCATTGAGATCCTGCCGTCTGTGCAGAACAGCAGGCCCCAAGCCGAGCCAACTGTGGGCATGCGCACAACAGGATTCTAGGACGAGAAGATTTTTGGTAGGAGGAACAGAAGTACTGGGGCATGGAGTAGCTGTGGTGTAGCCTCAGCTCCGGCTACCACTAGTAGCCGCTTCAAAATTTACATATTTCCTAATAAAAGTTCAAAAAAAGTTGTGTCCTATAGATGTGGCTACCCACCCGATCTACCTTTATAGGTAGATATGTGGTGGTAGGTTCCCTTTAAAGGACACCTGTCATCAGTCTGTGTCACTTGTCCTGTCACCTCTACCTGTTGAGCAGTCACAAGGATCCCATCCCAGCCTTTATCTAGTATTTCATACATTATCATTGTAAAATCATCTATTTTTATAATGTAAATGAGGCTGGTCACATGGTCAGAGGCAGTGATGTCACCACTGTCCCCCTCCCCTCTCCTCCCCCTGCTCATGCTGTGTAATGTATATAAGCATGGCTATGTCTGTGCTGCATCTGCTGACATGCTGCATAATCACTAATATACAGGTGAGAGACACAGACATCAGCTACACATGAATCTGACATGTTTTTGCTTAACATGGCTGCCTGGAGCTGCTGTATCTCTCCTATAACACACACACATGCACACACAGGCTGCAAGGGGCGTGGCACCAGCACCAGGAAGCACATCATTATACAGCCTCACATCATTATACAATCACAGGGCTGTCAGTCATGCACCGGGGGTGTGGGCTGGCCTCCCACTCATGAATAGAGTGGACACGCTTGAATCTAATGTGTCATTGGACATTTCACAGGTCATTTGCATACAGCTTAGGACCTCATGCTTAGGGTTTACAGCATGTAGAGGGACAATGAAGGGATAGATGCAATGCTCTCTAATGGCAGTTTATGAAAATATATTTAGTTTAGGGGGGTTATTTTGCATGACGGGTTCTCTTTAAACAGTATCAAAGTGCACAGGGCCGATCGCATATGTGTTTCTATGCAAAGCAACCAGCACCCGGTGTCCTGTAGGTCTAAATGCAAGACACCACTGGTTACCGATCGCATGCTTTTGCATACAATTTATAGGTGATGGTGGATTCAAGCGGACTGTGCTGCTCACCACACAATCCAACGGGGCCAACTGATAGCAATTCAAATGTGTGAAGATTTTTCCTCAAAATTTGGGTCTGTACTAAAACATTCCTATATCTGTGCATTTCCAGTTTCAGATCCAGACAAAAAAAGAGAGACAACCATCTGAGAGACGTAACGGCGTTGTTCTTTTGTGTAGCTTCACACTACTGAGGTAAAAACAACCTAGGACCTTTCCAAGTAGACCTAGCTTAGGGGCTCTTCTTCCCGGGAATTATTTCTTAGATACCTTCTATGGATAAAATACAATAAAACCCTGTAATCTCAGACTCCGGCTTTAATACTTATAAACATGAGCCTGTAATATAAAAACTCTGACAGGAATATTCTTGTAAATAGCTCACGAATCTCTAAATTTCGCCTCACAGCAGACAGCCATGAGGTAGACACAGGCGGCGCCCGGGAAGGGGGTATTTACAAGTCACGTCAAAATTGAGAAAAAGGACATTTATTAAACGATGATGAGACCTTCTAAAGTCATGTCATGTATAGGACTATATTAAAGTAACCACAGACAAGGGCGGGGGAAACAGGGAAGCCATCCTTGACAGGAATGAAGGACGGTGTGAATGAATGTCACGAGAGTTACTGAGGTTGGGTACTGGATTCTATTAATTATCCTATATTATTGGCAATAATACAATAATTGGACCAGAGTGGGCAAATGGATCTTAAAGGGATATTTAAGTCAGTGTGAATATATCGCAGTGATCAGTTTTAAAAGCCAAACCGGGACAGCATTTTTTCCCACACTGTATTTGTGGTCGTGGCCTAGTCTTGCACCCTCAAACCACAGGGCAAGTCAGTTTTCACCGTAGTATAATAATGGGACAACTTTAACGTAAAAGGGGCCCATAATCACACCCAGTGGATAAGCAACTAGGTCAATATGATGGTCATAGAAGGAACCCTTAAAGGGGTGTCCAAAGTTTTTTTTTTTTTGTTATCCCCTATCCATAGGGGAATAATAATAGATATTGGGAGGGTCCGACTGATGGCACCCCTCATGGACCACGAGAAAGACTCACGACGTACCAAAAGGGGAGCCACGATGGCATTTTGAACTGTGTTTGGTCCGTTTTGTAAGCAGGTCCGTTAAAAAAAAACGATTGCATTTTGGAAAAACGCATTCCGTTTTTGACCAGTTTATTAAGATAATCGGTAAAAACATGTCAAAAAACGGATGCGTTTCGAAAAACGCAAGGCAATGCGTTTTTTAACAGACTGCTTTAAAAAATGCGACAAAAATGTTCAAAACGCCACGTGTGGCATTACACCTGAAGGAGTGGGAGTGGCGGAGCAGGAGGATGTGTCCGACGCTCTGTCAGGTGATCCCAGGAACGAACCTCCCGCAATCTGGAGGACAAAGGCAAATTCTCACGGTGGGAAGAGCAGATCGAGCTCCATTTAATAGTATGGGAGTGTTGGAAATTGCTGAGCACATGCGCTCAGGTATCGCCAAGACTCCTATCACAATCTATGCGAGGCTTGGAGATTACCCCATTTCTGTGTCCGACATACCAACGCTCCAAGGCACATCAGGACCTGGCGCTCAACCCAATAGTGAGAACAGGACCCCATTCTCTAAGACTTCTGGGGTCTCGTACTTCATGCCCTCCAAACCCTTACCTCACCGATTCAACTTGGCTCTCCCTGCATCCCCTATCCTGTGGTGAGGAGATGTCTTAAATGAAAAGTTGGGATAAATCCCTTTAACCCCCTTGCTGCAGAGATTGATGTAACTGTAAACTGGTGTCAGCAAAGTTGCAGTATTAGGGCGATGCCACACATGGTTGTTTGAACCAGTTTTTGGTCTGGTTTTAAGCAGTCAGTCCAAAAAACGAATTGGTTGAAAAACGCATGAATTTTTTTTTTAATTGAATCGATTTTTGACCAGTTTAATTAAGATAATTGGTAAAAACGGTTCCAAAAACGCATGTGGTTTTAACAGGACTGTTAAAAACGGACCAAAAAACGGGTTCAAATGCCATGGTGGCATCACCCTTAGAACGGGCAATCACCACAAAAACCGATTATACAGCAGCATTTTCGTGAGACGAGAAAAAAAGGGGGGGGGGGGGGGGGGGAAGGCGGGCGCGCTCTCTCCTTAATTATCAGATTAATTATTTACCAGAGACCCTCTGTGCTGCAGGATAAGCAGGCTGTTACACGGTGCAGGGGAAACGCCCTCCTTCCACTTGCCGAAATGGCATCAAGTGGAGGGAAGAAGGGGGAAGTGTTTAAGGAGAAAGTGTAACAGCTGTGAATCTGCAGTGCGGAGGGGCTCTGTTAAACACCTCAGGAGCCTTTCTGGCTCAAGAGCATAAGTTAGCAAAATTTTTTAAACAAAACACGTGTTTTCCATACCCTCACTCTTACAAATCACATTCCTATGAAAAGCATATTAGTTCACCAAAATGAAATGCGTTTTGCACAATGCATTCATAACTGCTTTGAAAAGCGCAACATGTAACGCACCCTGATGAAACATTTCCTATCGCTGCGCGGTGACATGACGCTCTACCAATGATTAATGAGCGTTCAATGTGCGGTTTATTCTGATGCCAATTTTTGAAGCAAAGAAAAGAGGGGGTCCAAAATGGAGGAGAACATTATAATGGAGAAGAAGATGTCATCCTTTACTCCACTCCTGATTCTACTTCAAAAACTGCCATCTTGAAAAAACTGAATGTGTGAACGCACCCTAAGGGTGACGACACACGTGGCGTTTTTTTAGGCCGTTTTGGGCAGTTTGAGTTTAGTGCGTTTTCAGATCGGAAAAACGCATTGAGGATGCGTTTTTTAAAAAACCAGTTCGTTTCGATCAGGGGAAACCGGCCCAAAACAACGCCATGTGTGTCTTCATCCTAAGGAGTTTTCTAAAGGGAAACATACCACCACACATCTACCTAACGGTATGACGCGTAGTAGGTACATCTAAAGGACAAGCGGATAGCCCTTTTGAGGGCGCGTTCACACGGTGCGTTTTGACCGCCGTTTCGTGGTTTGAACGCATATAACACAGCTGCGGAGGGGTGTGATTTGCCTAAGTAATAACTGTTAAATTTCCGTTTACAAAACGCATGTAAACGCGCTGTTAACGCATGCATTACAAAGCGTAACGCATGCGTTAACATTGACGTTTACAAAAGTAAACGGTTAATGTCATAGGCAAATTAACTCACAGTCAGCAGTTGTATATGCGTTTCAACGCAATGAAAACGCAACCAAAAGTAATGTGTGAAAGCGCCCTCAGGGCTAATCATCAGGTGTACCCCCACAATCTTTTGATAACTTTTATTAGGCCAAAAGTAAATTTTCTGAATGGCTACTCTTAGTGGTGTTGGAGTAGGCCTCTTGTTCCTCCTACCAAAAATATTCGGCATGCAGCTCCTGTAGCTGTGCGCCTCATTGCGCATCCTGCCCGTCTGTGCCGAACAGCAGGCCCCAAGCCGGAGCCACTGTGCATGGGCAGCCACCAGGATTCTAGGACGAGAAGATTTTGTTTGGGTAGGAGAACAAAGAAGATACTGGGGCATGGAGTAGCTGTTTTCTGTGGAGCCTCAGCTACGGGCTACCAACTCGTAGCCGCTTCAGAAATTTAAATATTTGCCTAATAAAGTTAGCAAAAAAAACAGTGTGTCCTATAGATTGTGGCTACCCACCCGACTACCTTTATGAGGTAGATATGTGGTGGTAGGTTCCCTTTTAAAGGACACTGTCATCGGTCTTCTGTGTCAATAGTCCTGTCACCTCTACTGTGGAGCAGCTCACAAGGATCCATCCCAGCATTTATCTAGTTCTTTCATACATTATTCATTGAAAATCATCTCTTTTGTTATAATGTAATAGGCTGGTCACATGGTCGAGGGCCGTAGTCGGATGTCACCCTTGCTAACCCTCCCCTCTCTAAACACGGCTTTCATGTCTGTGTGTAAGTATAGTAAAGCATGGCTATTGTGGCATGTCATATGCATGACATGCTGCATCTCCTAATATACATGTGATAGACACAAGACATCAGCTTACACATGAACGCTGACATGTTTTGCTATAACATGGCTGCCTGAGCTGCCTGTACTCTCCTATACACACACACATGCCACAACACAGGCTGCAGGGAGCGTGGCAACCAGCACCAGGAAGCACATCAGTATACAGCCTCACATCATTCTACAGGGTGTCAGTCATGACCGGGGGGTGTGGCTGTGCCTCCCACTCATTGAATAGAGTGGACAGCTTGAATAGGCTAATGATTATTGGATCATTTCACAGGTCATTGCATACAGAGATTAGGACCTCATGCTTAGGGTTACGGCAGGTATAGGGACCAATGAAGGGATAGATGCAATGCTCTCAATGGCAGTATGAAAATATATTTAGTTAGGGGGGTTATTTGCATGACGGGTTATCTTTCAAACAGTATATCAAAGTGAACAGGGCCGATCGCATATGTTTCTATGCAAAAGCAACCAGCACCCGGTGGCATGTAAGGTCTAAATGCAAAGACACCCTGGTTGCAGATCGCATGCGTTTTGCATCAATTTATAGGTGATTGTTTGGTGGATCAAGCGGACGTGTGCTCCACATCCCGGGGGGCGAGCCCCCCATCTCAACCCTCTTCCCTCCATGGAAAAAAAAAAGGGGCGGAAGACATGTCTGATATCTTTTGTGGCGCGGCTCCCTGACTTGGTCGCAATGTGGTTGAGACATGGGATCACAATCGCGGCTCGGGATAAGCCCCTTAGTTTCCCAAGTCAACCCATAGGGCGCGTCACACGTTCTGATATAACGCGACGCTAGCGCAAAGGAGGGGCTCGGGCCGATCGCATATGCTTTCCCAGGAAACGCATGATGATTAATAACCCGACGCATGCGTTTCTCTGGAAACGCATATGCCGATCCCCCAAAAGACGCCCTGTGTGCTATAGTCGCGTTATCGGCGGTAGCGGACGTGTGAACGCGCCTCGTACGTGTGAACGAGTTTGCCACACAAAACGTGGGAAGAAAGAATAAAACGTGTGCACTGGCGGAGAAGGTCAAGCCCACAGTGCACCAGACAGGCGAATTTGCCTAAAGACAAAAAATACGGAATTGCCTGGCGGTGACGTTGATCAAGTGCCTCACCGGTTTCATTAAGGGTAGTATTTTTGATTCCACCCCCTGTCCCATGACTGCAATTGTAACAGATTAACCATTGTCACTGGCAGAGCTTGTGATGGCCCTGTTCCACCCCCCCCCCCCCGTAGTGTTAGTATGACACCCATTACCTGAGCACTCAACTGCCGCATCAATGGTAAAGGTTAAAGTTATGCAGACAAGTAAGGATGAATCATCACACTCCAAGCACTGTTCCCCATAGTGGACATACTCCACAGCCTCACATTGCCCAGCAGCCTTCCGGACACGAAGTGAATCCCCATAGACCGGATCTCTCACTGCGCATGTTGCGGGGCTTGTCAAACTCGGCGGCGCGGATGACAAGGGTTACAAGGCAACGGTTCGCTTAGATGTCCTACGTGACGCTCCGGACAAGGGGGTGGTCACTGATGGGGAGGGGCGTTCAGAGAGGGGAGCGGTGTTCATAGTGTGCGGTAATACGAGGATTACTATACTGCAGATGGTAGTAAATAAATGCGCAGGATGGGGGAGATTATTTCCCTGGCGGGTCTCTAAGAAAAATATCACACTGTATGAGGATAATGAGGGGAGCAGCGTCACAATGCTGGGGGTGTTTTACTCCACATGGGGGGCAGCAGTTTAGATAACTCAGGTCGACAGGGGATTATACTATGTGTGGGGGAATAAAGGGGATTATACTATGTGTGGGGGGGGGGGGGGGAAGGGGATAGATAAGGGGGATTATACTATGTGTGGGGGGATAAGGGGGGATTATACTATGTGGGGGTCGGTAAGGGGATATTACTATGTGTGGGGGGATAAAGGGGATTTTACTATGTGTGGGGGGATAAGGGGGATTATACTATGTGGGGGGGGGGGTATGGGGATTATACTATGTGGGGGGGGGGGGGGGATATGGGGGATTATACTATGTGGGGGGGGGGGTATGGGGATTATACTATGGGGGGTAAGGGGGATTATACTATGGGGGGGGGGGGTATGGGGATTATATACTATGTGTTGAGGGGATAAGGGGATTTATACTGGTGGGGGGTATATGGGGGAGTATACTATGGGGGTGATTAAGGGGGATTTTACTATGTGTGGCGGCGGGTATTATGGGGGGGATGTACATATGGGGGGGGGGGGGTAAGGGGGATTATACTATGGGGAGGATAAAGGGGATTATACTATGTGTGGGGGATAAGGGGATTATACTATGTGTGGGGGGGATAAGGGGAATTATACTATGTGTGGGGGGTAGGGGGATTATTACTAGGGTGGGGGGATAAGGGTGATATACTATGTGTGGGGGGATAAGGGGGATTATACTATGTGTGAGGGGATAAGGGGGATATACTATGATGTGGGGGGGGGGAAGGGGATAGAGGGGGGATTATCATGGTGGGGGGTATGGGGGATAACTATGTGTGGGGAGGGATAAGGGGGCTTCTACTATGTGTGGGGATAAGGGATTCTACATGTGTGGGGGGAAAGGGGGATTATACTATGTGGGGGGGGGGATATAAGGGGATTTACCGTGTGGGGTGCTGGGGGATTATACTATGTGTGGGGGGGGGGGATAAGGGGGATTATACTATGTGTGGGGGGTATGGGGGATTATACTATGGGGGGGGTAAGGGGGATTATACTATGGGGAGGATAAAGGGGATTATACTATGTGTGGGGGGGGTATATTGGTAAAGGGGATTATACTATGTGTGTGGGGTTAAAGGGGGGATTTAATTTGGACTATGTGTGAGGGGATAAGGGGGATTATACTATGGGTGGGGGGTAAGGGGTATGGGGGATTTATAGATGAGGTGGGGATGGGGATAAGGGGATTTACTATGTGGGGGATTAAGGGGATTATACTATGTGTGTGTGGGGGGAGGGGGATAGGGGGATTATTACTATGTGTGAGGGGATAAGGGGATTATACTATGTGTGGGGGGATAAGGGGGATTTATACTATGTGTGGGGGGATAAGGGGGAGATTATACTATGTGTGAGGGGATAAGGGGGATTATACTATGTGTGGGGGGATAAGGGGATTATACTGGCTTGGGGGGGATTAAGGGGGATTATACTATGTGGGGGGGGGATAAGGGGGATTATACTATGTGTGGGGGGATAGGGGATTATACTATGTGTGGGGGATAAGGGGGATTATACTATGTGGGGGGGGGGGTAAACGGGATTATACTATGTGTGTGAGGGGATTAAGGGGGATTATTACTATGTGGGGGGGGGGGGGGAAGGGGGATTATATTAGTGTGGGGGGGGTTAAAGGGGATTATACTATGTGTGGGGGGGGATAAGGCGGATTATACTATGTGTGGGGGGGGGGGTAAAGGGGATTATACTATGTGTGAGGGGGATAAGGGGGATTTTACTAGGTGGAGGGGAAAAGGGATAAGGGGGGGATTAATACTTGTTGTGAGGTAAGGGGGATTATACTATGTGGGGGGGGGTAAGGTAAAGGGGATTATACTATGTGTGTGGGGAGATGGGTAAAGGGGATTATACTATGTGTGTGGGGGGATAAGGCGGATTATACTATGTGTGGGGGGCGGGGGGGTAAAGGGGATTATACTATGTGTGTGGGGGGATAAGGGGGATTATACTATGTGGGGGGGGGGGTTGGTTGAAGGGGATATTACTATGGTGTGGGGTTATTAAAGGGGATATTACTAGGTGTGGGGGGATAAGGGGATATTCTACTATTTGTGGGGATATGGGGGATTTATACTATGTGTGGGGGGATAAGGGGGATTATACTATGTGTGGGGGGAATAAGGGGGAGATTATACTATGTGTGGGGGGTAAGGGGGATTATACTATGTGTGGGGGGATAAGGGGGATTATTGACGATGTGTGGGGGGGGATAAGGGGGATTATACTATGTGTGAGGGGATAAGAGGGGATTATACTATGTGTGAGGGGATAAGAGGGATTATACTATGTGTGAGGGGATAAGGGGGGTTATACTATGTGGGGGGGGTGAAGTGGATTATACTATGTGTGTGGGGTTAAAGGGGATTAGACTATGTGTGGGGGGATAAGGGGGATTATACTATGTGTGGGGGGAAGGGGGATTCTGGTAAGGGGGTTATATCGTGGGGGATAAGGGGGATATATACTATGATGTGGGGGGTAGGGGGGATAGACTCTGTGGCGGGGTATGGGGGATTATACTATGTGTGCGGGGTTATGGGGGATTATACTATGTGTGTGGGGTGGTAAGGGGATTATACTATGTGTGAGGGGATAAGGGGATTATACTATGTGGGGGGGGGGTATGGGGGATTATACTATGGGGGGTAAGGGGGATTATACTATGTGTGGGGGGGAAAGGGGGATTATACTATGTTGTGGGGGGTATAAGGGGGATTATACTATGTGTGTGGGGGGATAAGGGGGATTATACTATGTGTGGGGTGTAAGGGGATTTATACTATGTGTGGGGGATAAGGGGGATTATACTATGTGGGGGGATATAAGGGGGATTATACTATGTGTGTGGGGGGTATGGGGGATTATACTATGTGTGGGGGGGTATGGGGGATTATACTATGTGTGCGGGGTATGGGGGATTATACTATGTGTGCGGGGTGATTGAGGGTATGGGGGATTAACTAGGGTGTGGGGGGAAGGGGATTATTACTATGTGTGAGGGGATAAGGGGATTTATATATGTGGAGGAGGGGGGGTATCGGGGGATTAACTATGGGGGGGTAAGGGGGATGGATTATAATATGTGGTGGGGGGGATAAAGGGATTATATATGTGTGAGGGGGTATGGGCGGATTATACTATGCTGTGGGGGGTATGGGGATTATACATTTTTTTAATTGGGGGGGGGTGTTTTAAGGGGGATTAATTATATATGGGGAGGATAAAGGGGATTATACTATGTGTGGGGGGTAAAGGGGATTATACTATGTGTGGGGGGGATAAGGGGGATTATACTATGTGTGGGGGGGTAAGGGGGATTATACTATGTGTGGGGGGGGGTGTAAAGGGGATTATACTATGTGTGGGGGATAAGGGGGATTATACTATGTGGGGGATAAGGGGGATTATACTATGTGTGGGGGGATAAGGGGGATTATACTATGTGTGAGGGGATAAGGGGGGTATACTATGTGTGGGGGATAAGGGGGATTCTACTATGTGTGGGGGGGTATGGGGGATTATACTATGTGTGTGAGGGGATGGGATAAGGGGGAGTAATATATGTGGGGGGTGGGGGTTGGGGTAAGGGGGATTATATTAGGTGGGGGGGGGTGTAAAGGGGATTATAATATGTGTGTGGGGGGATAAGGCGGATTATATATGTGGGGGGGGGGGGGAAAGGGGATTATACTATGTGTGTGGGGTTAAAGGGGATTATACTATGTGTGGAGGGAATAAGGGGGATTATACTATGTGTGGGGTATGGGGGATTATACTAGTGTGGGGGGTAAGGGGGATTATACTATGGGGGGGATAAGGGGGATTATACTATGTGTGAGGGGATAAGAGGGATTATACTATGTGTGAGGGGATAAGAGGATTATACTATGTGTGGGGGGATAAGGGGGATAATACAAGGTGGGGGGGGGGGGGGTAAAGTGGATTATACTATGTGTGAGGGGGATAAGGGGGATTATACTATGTGTGGGGGGATAAGGGGGATTATACTATGTGTGGGGGGATAAGGGGGATTATACTACTGTGTGGGGGGGGGATAAGGGGGATTATACTATGTGTGTGGGGTTAAAGGGATTATACTATGGTGTGAGGGGATAAGGGGGAATATACGATGTGTGGGGGGTAGGGGGGATTATACTATGTGTGTGGGGGGATAAGGGGGATTAGACTATGTGTGTGGGGGGATAAGGGGCGATTATACTATGTGTGTGGGGTTAAAGGGGATTATACTACATGTGTGAGGGGAACTAAGGGGGGATTATACAGTGTGGGGGGTACGGGGGATTTGAATTATTAACTATGTGTGTGGGGGGATAGGGGGAGTATACTATGTGTGGTGGGGGGAGGGATAAGGGGGCTTTCTAGGTGTGTGGGGGGGATAAGGGGGATTATACTATGTGTGGGGGGGGTAAAGGGGATTATACTATGTGGGGGGTGGGTGAAGTGGATTATACTATGTGTGTGGGGTTAAAGCGGGATTTTTCTATGTGTGGGGGGATATAAGGGGATTATACTATGTGTGTGGGGTTAAAGGGGATTATACTATGTGTGGGGGATAAGGGGGATTATACTATGTGTGGGGGGTATGGGGGATTATACTATGTGTGCGGGGCTAAGGTGGATTATCCTATGTGTGGGGGGTATCCTGCGTCTGGTTTGGGGTCTGATAATAGAAGGGTCTGGTCCTGGGTCTGGTTTGGGGGTGTGATAATAGAAGGGGGTTCTGCCTCCTGGTAATGGTGGGGGTCTGATAATAGAAGGGTCTGGTCCTGGGTCTGGTTTGGGGTCTGATGATGAAAGGGTCTGGTCCTGGGTCTGGTTTGGGGTTATGATAATAGAAGGGTCTGGTCCTGGGTCTGGTTTGGGGTCTGATGATGAAAGGGTCTGGTCCTGGGTCTGGTTGGGGTTATGATAATAGAAGGGTTCTGGTCCTTGGGTATGGTTGGGGGTTGATAATAGAAGGGTCTGGTCCTGGGTCTGTTTGGGGGTGTGATAATAGAAGGTCTGGTCTGGGTTGGTTTGGGGGTGTGTTTGGGGGTGTGATAATAGAAGGGTCAGTCCTGGGTCTGTTTGGGTATGATAATAGAAGGGTCTGGTCCTGGTGCTGGTTTGGGGGCTGATATAGAAGGTCTGGTCCTGGGTCTGGTTGTTGGGGGGTATTATGATAATGAAGGTCTGTGCTCCGGGTCTGGTTGGGTCTGATGAATAGGAAGGGTCAGGTACTGGGTCTGGTGGGGTCTGATAATAGAAGGGTCTGGTCTGGGTCTGGTTGGGGGTTATGTAGGATAATGAAGGGTTCTGGTCCGGGTCTGGTTGGGGGTATGATATAGAAGGTCTGCTCCTGGGTCTGGTTTGGGGGTCTGATAATAGAAGGGTCTGCTCCTGGGTCTGGTTTGGGGGTATGATAATAGAAGGGTCTGCTCCTGGGTCTGGTTTGGGGTCTGATAATAGAATGGGTCAGGTTCAGGGGTCGTTGGGGTCTTGATAACTAGAAGGGTTGGTCCGGGTTGGTTTGGGGTATGATAATGTAGGGTCTGGTCCTGGGTCTGGTTTGGGGGTCTGATAATAGAAGGTCTGGTCCTGGGTCTGGTTTGGGGTATGATAATAGAAGGGTCTGGTCCTGGGTCTGGTTTGGGGGTATGATAATGGAGGGGTCTGGTCCTGGGTCTGGTTTGGGGGTCTGATAATAGAAGGGTCTGGTCCGTTTATGGGTTGGGGGTATATAATAGAAGGGTCTGCTCCTGTGTGGTTGGGGGTTTTGATAATAAAGGGTCAGTCCTGGGTATGGTTTGGGCGGTATGATATAGAAGGGTTCTGGTCCTGGTCTGGTTGGGGGGTGATGATAATGAAGAGGTTGCTCCTGGGTCTGTTTGGGGGTTATGATATAGAAAGGTCTGGCCTGGGCTGTTGGGGGTATGTATGATAATGAGAAGAGTCTGGTCCTGGGTCGGTTTGGGTCTGATAAAGAAGGGCTGCCTGGGGTCTGGTTTGGGGGGCGTCTGATAATAGAGGGTTGCCCTGGGGTCTGGTTTGGGGTATGATAATCGAAGGTCGGTCCTGGGTCATGGTTTGGGGTTGATATGAAGGGTCTGGTCCTGGGTCTGGTTTGGGGGGGGTATGATATAGAAGGGTCTGGTCCTGGGTCTGGTTTGGGGTCTGATAATAGAAGGGTTGGCCCTGGTCTGGTTGGGGCGTTGTGAATGATAATAGAAGGGTCTGGTCCTGGGTCTGGGGTTGGGGGTATGATAATAGAAGGGTCTGGTCCTGGGTCTGGTTTGGGGGTGTGATAATAGAAGGGTCTGGTCCTGGTCTGGGTTGGGGTCTGATAATAGAAGGGTCTGCTCCTGGGTCTGGTTTGGGGGATATGATAATAGAAGGGTCTGGTCCTGGGTCTGGTTTGGGGGGTCTGATAATAGAAGGGTCTGGTCCTGGGTCTGGTTTGGGGGTGTTGGTGATAAATTAGGAAGGGTCTGGGTCCTGGGTCGGTTTGGGTTATGGTGTTTATTATGATAATAGAGGGTCTGCTCCTGGGTTCTGGTTTGGGGATGATAATAGAAGGGTCTGCTCCTGGGTCTGGTTTGGGGTCTGATAATAGAAGGGTCTGGTCCTGGGTCTGGTTTGGGGGTATGATAATAGAAGGGTCTGCTCCTGGGTCTGGTTTGGGGGTATGATAATAGAGGGTATGGTCCTGGGTCTGGTTTGGGGTCTGATAATAGAAGGGTTGGTCCATGGGTCTGGTGTGGGGGTCTGATAATAGAAGGGTCTGCTCCTGGGGTATGGTTTGGTATAATGAGGAGGGGTCTGGTCCTGGGTTGGTTTGGGGGGTCTGTAAATAGAAGGGTCTGGTCCTGGGGTATGGTTGGGCATGAAATAGAAGGGTCTGGTCCTGGTCTGGTTTGGGGTCTGATCAAAGAAAGGGTGCTTGGTCCTGGGTCTGGTTTGGGGGTGATAATCGAAGGGTCTGTCCTGGGTTGGTTTGGGGGTGTTGATAATAGAAGGGTCTGGTCCTGGGTCTGGTTGGGTTGTTGTTGTGATAATTAGGGGTCTGGTCCTGGTCTGGTTTGGTTGTGATGATATTAAAGTTCTGGTCCTGGTCTTTTGGTGGTATGATATTAGAGGGTCGTCCTGGTCTGGTTTGGGGTTTATATATAAAGTCTGGTCCTGGGTCTGGTTTGGGGGGGTTGATAATGTAGGGTTCTGTCCTGTGTGCTGGGTTGTTGGGGTTTGATAATAGAAGAGGCGTGTCTGGTGGGCCTGGTGTCCTGGTGTTTGGGGGTGATGAGCTGTCGTTGTTGGGACTAACTAGAAGGTTGCTCCGCTGTTTCTGGTTTTGGGGTCTGATAGTTCTCGAAGGGGTTCTGTTCGTTCCGTTGGTTTGGTTGATCTGAGTAAATAAATGAGGTCTCTCCTGGGTCTGGTTTTTTGGGAGGTTTGATATGAAGGTGCTGTCCTGTCTGGTTTGGGGGTGTTCGATTAGATGAATGACGGGCTGCCCTGGGTTCCTGGTTTGGGGTCTTGATAATAGAAGGTCTGGTACCTGGGCTGGTTTTTGGGGGTCTGATAATAAGGGTCTGGCTCTGGGGTACTGGTTTGGGGTCTGATAATAGACGGTCTGGTCCTGTCTGGTTTGGGGTGTGGATAATAGAGGGTCTTGTCGGTTGGTTTGGGGGTGTATGAATCTCCTTTGGTGGTTAAATCAGAGGGCTGGTTGTCCTGGGTCTGGTTTGGGGGTCTGATAATGAGGTCTGCTCCGGGTTCTGGTTGGGGTTGTATGATAATAGAAGGTTGGTCGCTCCTGGGTCGGTTTGGGGGCTGTCTGTGATGAATGTTGGTCTGGGTCTGATGGTGACCTGAAGGTTCTTACTGTTTGGTTGGGTACTGATAATAGAAGGTTCTGGTTCCTGGGTCTGGTTTGGGGTCTGTGTCATATAGAAGGGTCTGGTCCTGGTCTGGTTTGGTGCGATATAGACGGGTTCGGTTCGGCGGTCTGGTTTGGGGTTATGATATAGAAGGGTTGGGTCCTGGGTCCTGGTTTGTGGTCTGATAATGAAAGGGTATGGTCCTGGGTCTGTGTTTGGGGTTGATATAGACGTTGTCCTGGTTGTTGTGAAAAGGGTCTGCTCCGGGGCTGGTTTGGGGTCTGTAATAGAAGCTTCTGGGTCTGTGGATGTCCCGAGGGTCTGGTTTGGTTCGGGTGTGTGTGGGGATGACATAAAGGGTTTGTCACTGCGTCTGTTTGGGGGTTGATCATAGAAGGGTTGCTTCCTGGTCTGGTTGGGGTCTGGATATATATGAGTCTGCTTCCTGTGTCTGGTTGGGGGTCTTAATAGAGAGGTCTGGTCCTGGGTCTGGTTTGGGGGTGATATTAGAAGGGTCTGTCTGGGTCTGGTTGGGGCGTATTATAGAAGGCTCAGCTGTGTCATTAGAATGGTCTGTTCCTGGGTCTGTTGTGGGTCTGATAATAGAAGGGTCTGGTTCCTGGGTCTGTTTGGGGGGTCTGAATATAGAAGGGTCCTGCTCCTGGGTTCTGGTTGGGGGTGAATATCGAAGGGCTGATCTGTTTTGATCTGAAGGGTCTGCTCCTGGGTCGTGGTGGGTTGATTGAGTGGGGTCTGGTCGATAATAGAAGGGTTGGTCCTGGGTCTGTTTGGGGTTGATAATAGAAGGGTCGTCCGGTAGGTTCTGGTTTGGGGCTGTGATAATAGAAGGGTCTCCTGGTCATTTGGGTTGTATAGGGGGGTGTTTGGGTTTGATAATATAAGTGTGCTGGTCCTGGGTCTGGTGTGGGGGTTAGATGAAATAATGAAGGGTCTGCCTGTGGTCTGGTTGGGGGTCTGATATAGAAGGTACTGGTCCTGGTCTGGTTTTGGGGCTGATAATAGCAGGTTGTCTGGGTTCTGGTTTGGGTTATGATACTAGAAGGGGTCTGGCTCCTGGGTCTGGTTTGGGTGGTTGAGGTAGGTAGAAGGGTTCGCTCCTGGTCTGTGTTGGGGGTATGATATAGAAGACGGTCTGGTCCTGGGTCTGGTTTGGGGACTGATAATAGAAGGTGTCTTGTCCTGGTCTGGTTTGGGTATGATAATAGAAGGGGTTGGTCTTCCGGGTTGTTGGGGTAGTGATAATAGAATGGTCTGGCTCCTGGGTCTGTTGGGGATTGAATAGAGGTCGGTCCGGGTCTTGTTTGGGGTCTGATAATAGAAGGGATCGGTCCTGGATCTGGTTTTGGGGGTATGATTAATAGAAGGGTCTGGTCTTGGGTATGGTTGGGGTTGATTAAATGGGTTGTCAGGTTGGTTGTGGTGCGATAATAGCATGGTATGGCCTGGGTCTGGTTTGGGGGTTGAATCAGTAGAAGGGTCTGTCCTGGGTCTGGTTTGGGGGTATGATAATAGAAGGTCTGCCTGTCTTTTGGTAGATAGTGGTTGTGGGGGTATGAAATATGAGGCGGGTCTGGTCTCGGTGGGGGTCTGATAAATGGGTCTGCGGTTGGTTTGGTAGTGATAATAGAAGGTGTTGCCTGGGTTGGTTGTGGGTCTGATAATAGCAGTCTGGGTCCTGGGTCTGGTTGGGGGCGTCTGATAATAGAAGGGTCTGGCCGGCGTGGGTTGTGGGTCTGGTTGTTGGGGGTATGATAATGAAGGGTCTGGTCTGGGTCTGGTTGGGGGGTGTTAAAGACGGGTGCTGTCCTGGGTTGGTTGGGGTCTGCTAATGATTCCTGGTTGTTGGTTGAATAGTCGGTCTGGTCCTGGGTCTGGTTTGGGGGTATGATAAAGAAGGGTCTTGTCCTGGTCTGGTTGGGGGTATGAAATGAAGGGCTGTCCTGTGGTCTGGTTTGGGGTGTGATATAGAAGGGTCTGGGTCCTGGTCTAGTTGGTGATATGAGGGTCTGGCGGCTGTTTCGATAGACAGGGTCTGCTCCGGGTCTGGTTTGGGGGTATGATAATAGAGAGGGTCTGCGTCCCCTGGGTCTGGTTTGGGGGTATGCTGATAGAAGGGGTCCGTCCTGGGTCTGGTTTGGGGGGTCTGATAATAGAAGGGTTCTGGGTCCTGGGTCTGGTTTGGGGGTCTGATAATAGAGGGTGCTGATCCTTGGTCTGGTTTGTGGGGTGATATAGAAGGTTCGCGTCCTGGGTCTGGTTATTGGGGTATTATAAAGAAGGGTCTGGCTCATGGTTCGGTGTTTTGGGGTACTGATAAAGAACTTTGGTCTGGCTGCTATATATGGGTCGGCGGTTGGGTATGGTCATCAAGTCTGGTTGGGTCGGGGGTAGATAATAGAAGGGTGGTCGGGCTGTTGGGGGTATATGGTGTTTGCGGGTCGGTATGGGTCTGATAATAGAAGGGTCTGGTCACTGGTCTGGTTTGGGGGTGCTGATAACAGAAGGGTCTGGTCCTGGGTCTGGTTGGGGGTGTCGATAATAGAAAGGGTCTGGTCCTGGCTGTTTGGGGGTTGTATGAATCAGAAGGTCTGTCCTGTGTCTGGTTTGGCGGGGGTTACTGATAATAGAAGGTCTCGGGTCCTGGGTTTGTTGGGGTATGATAATAGAAGGGTTCTGGTCCTGGGTCTGGGTTGGGGGTCAATGTTAGATGATCGGTCCGGCTGAGGGGTATTAAAGAGTGGTTGGCTCTGGGTCTGGTTTGGGGGCGATAATAGAAGGGTCTGCTCCTGGGTCGTTTGGAGGGTTATGATATAGTAAGAGGTCTGGTCCTGTCGTGGTCTTGGGGTCGATAAATAGAAGCGTTGGTCCTGGGGGTTTCTGGTTTGTGGGTCTATAATAGAAGGCGTATGGTCCTGGGTCTGTGTTGGGGGTATGATCAATAAGAAGGGTCTGGTCCTGGGTCTGGTTTTGGGGGTTGATGAGGTTTCTCGTTGGGTATGATAATGAGGGGTCTGGTCCTGGGTCTGGTTTGGGGTGGATGATAATAAAGTGGTCTCTGGTCATGGGTCTGGTTGGGGTCTGTATAGAAGTTGTCTGCTCCTGGGGTCTGGTTTGGGGTCTGATAAAGAAGGGCGGTCCTGGTATGGTTTGGGGGCGTATGAACTAATAGAAGGGTCTGGTCCTGGTGCTGTTGGGGTGCGATAATGTAGAAGGTCTCTGGTCTGGTTCTGGTTTGGGGTATGATAATAGAAGGGTCTGGTCCTGGGTTGGTTGGGTGGGATGATAATTGTAAGGGGTCTGGTCCTGGGTCTGGTTTGGGGTCTGATAATGGAAGGGTCTGGTCCTGGGTCTGGTTTGGGGTATGATAATAGAAGGGTCTGGTCCTGGGCTGGTTTGGGGGTCTGATAATAGAAGGGTCTGGTCCTGGGTCTGGTTGGGGGTCTGATAATAGAAGGGTCTGGTCCTGGGTCTGGTTTGGGGTCTGATAATAGAAGGGTCTGGTCATGGGCCTGGGTCGGGTTTGGGGGTGTGATAATAGATGAGAAGGGTCGGTCGGGTCTGGTTTGGGGGTATGATAATAGAAGGTCTGGTCGGGGTCTGTTTTGGGCGGTCTGATAATAAGAAGGGTCTAGGTCCTGGGTCTGGTTGGGGTATAATGATGGAAGGGCTGCTCCTGGGTTGGTTGGGGTATGATAATAGAAGGGTCTGGTCCTGGGTCTGGTTTGGGGGTATGATCATGAAGGGTCTGGTCCTGGGGTCATGGGTTGGGGGTATTGATAATAGAAGGGTCATGGTCCGGGTCTGGTTTGGGGTCTGTAATAGAAGGGGTTCTGGTCCGGGTCTGTTTGGGGTCTGTAATAGAAGGGTTGGTCCTGGGTCTGCGTTTTGGGGGTCTGATAATAGAAGGGTCTGTCCTGGGTCTGGTTGGGGTTGATAATAGAAGGGTCGATCATGGGTCTGGTTTGGGGGTATGATACTAGAAGGGTATGGTTGGGTCTGGGGTGTTTGGGGGTTATGATAATAGAGTTGATAATAGAGGGTCTGGTCCGGGGTTCTGTCTGGTTTGGGGGTATGATAATAGAAGGGTATGTTCCTGGGTATGGTTGGGGGTATGATAATAGAAGTGGTCTGAGACCTGCGGGGTTTGGTTGGGGGTTCTGATAATAGAAGGGTCTGCTCATGGGTCTGGGGGGGGGTATGATAATAGAAGGGTCTGCTCCTGGGTCTGGTTTGGGGGTCTGATAATCGACGGGTCAGGGCCTGGGTTTGGTTTTGGGGTAGATAATAAGAAGGGTCTGTCTGGTCCTGGGTCTGGTTTGGGGTATGATAATAGAAGGGTCTGGAGTCCTGAGGATGGTGGTGGGTCTTGATAATTAGAAGGGTATGAGTCTCCTGGGGTATGTTTTGGGGTTTATGCTATGATAATAGAAGGGCTGGTCCGGGTTGGTTTGGGGGGTGATAATAGAAGGGTATGGGGTCCTGGGGTATGGTTTGGGGTCTGATAATAGAATGTCTGGTCCTGGGTTCTGGTTTGGGGTATGATAAGGCTCTGATGGGGTAGTCAATAGAGGTGGCTGGTCCTGGGTCTGGTTGGGGGTCTGATAATAGAAGGGTCGGGCCTGGTTGGTTTGGGGGTATGATAATAGAAGGGTCTGGTCCTGGGTTGGTTTGGGGTTATAAATGATGGATGGGGTTCTGGGATCTGAGAATCCCGGGGGACTTAGAGGTTCATCTCTTTGAAGGTCGTCCGTATCTTCAAGGGTTTGTATCGTAGCTTCATGGTCTGGCCCCGAATTGAAGTTCACCGGAGGATAGTTACCAGGAAGTGTAAGGAAGTATCAGGGATGGTTTTCTTCCCTTTGGGGGAAGGGAAGCAATTCAGCTTCGACTCAGTCGCTCAAGCATTTTGCGTCTCATGGTGCCGCCAGGATCGGTTGGACATGCTCTGCCAGTACAGCAACTTCTGCGGGAAAGTCTAGGCCAGGCGGTGACGCCATGGTTGAGCGAGGAGGAAGCGGCTGGAGTGGCTTCTTCTAGGTCCACAGGACTAGGATCTGGGTTGGGGCTCAGCAGCAAAACGCTCTCCGAGGATTGTCCATTGGGGATCCCCTTAAACTCCAGGAGTGTCGGAGGGACAGTCGTTTATGATGCTCATCCAGAATTCCCATTAATTGGTCGGAATTCTCTGCCTCTTAGGGTCAAGGCGGATGATGAGGAGACTCTGCCGCTGTGATAGTGTCAGTGATCGACACATCATTATTATCATCACTGGTTGCTTAACTATGTGGTCCCCCCCCCCCTAAATATTTCCCTCCCCGCACCCCCCGGGCAACGTCCCTTGTCTTCTCTGTGGTGATGGAGGGCAGTGACTGTTTCCTCTCTGAATTTGCATGAATTAAGCGCTGGATTTATATGGTGTTGTTCCCGGCCTCCGTATAGTCTACACATAATGACAGTAAATTGTTACCATAGGAACACGGCAGGTAAGTGAGTCCGCATGGTTACCTGTCACCGGAGACAACACCGCATTAAACATCTACAGTCACAGACGGCCGCAGGGATAGGAGATAGTATCCGTACTGTGCCAGTGGTAAGGATAGGAGTAGTAGTACTGTGCTGTGCACCATAGATACAGTGGATAGGAGTAGTTAGGTACTTGTGCTGTTCCCATATATACAGGATTAGGTAGTAGTAGTACTGTGCGTGCCCCCAGTATATAGGATAAGAGTAGTAGTACTGTGGCTGTGCCATATATACAGGATAGGAGTTAGTAGTGCTGTGCTGTGTCCATATATACAGGATAGGAGTAGTAGTACTGTGCTGTGCTCATATATACAGGATAGGAGTAGAAGTACTGTGCTGGCCATATATACAGTATAGGGAGTAGTAGTGCTGTGCTGTGCCCAGATATAACAGGAGTAGGAGTAGTAGTACTGTGCTGTGCCCATATAACAGGATAGGAGTAGTAGTTGTATGTGCTGTGCCCATATAACAGGATGGAGTAGTGTACTGTGCTGGCCATAATACAGGTAGAGTAGTAGTACTGTGCTGTCCCCATATATACAGGATAGGAGTAGTTGAAAAACTACTGTGCAATTGTGCCCATATATACAGAATGGAGTAGAGAGTACTGTGCTGTTGTCCATACCACAGGATAGGAGTAGTCGTATGTGCTGTATCCATATATACAGGATAGGATAGTAGTAGTTACTGTTGCTGCCCATATATACAGGTAGAGGTAGTAGTAGTACTGTGTGTACCCATATATACAGGAAGGAGTAGTAGTACTGTTGCGGCCCATTATTACAGGATAGGAGTAGAAGTACTGTGCTGCGCCCATATATACAGGATAGGAGTAGAAGTACTGTGTTGGGTCTATGTATACAGGATAGGAGTAGTAGTACTGTTCTGTGCCCATATATACAGGATAGGAGTAGTAGTACTGTGCTGTGCTCATATATACAGGATAGGAGTAGTAGTACTGTGCTGGTCCATATATACAGGATAGGAGTAGTAGTTGACTGTGCGTGTGCCCACCTATATACAGGATAGGAGTAGTAGTACTGTGAAGGTGCCCCATATAAGCCTGATTAATTGCACTCACCTGATGAGTTGTGTCTCAGCTATTCATCTATTATATTCTGTATTAAATGATTTTGCTTCCAATGATTTCATGTACAGCAGCAGTAGTCCTGGTTTTCATGCCATCTTGCCAAAACCATCATCCTTGTTCGCATCCACTCGGATCCTATAATAGGCCAATGAACTCAGGCGGAAGACATGTCTGCTTACAGTGCTGCCGCAGATGAGTCGTTGCTTGCGGTGACCGGCACTTTCATCATCAGGAGTGATCAATTATTTTTTTTGCGAATTCCTAGTATTCTATGGGTACAGTTTTCCACGCTTCACTATTCATGTGGGCACAACATTGCACCATATAGGTATTGTTAGACCTTTTACAAAAATATTCGGAGCCATATGGGCACAGTACAGTTATTTATAGGCACTTTTGGCTAGGTCTTTTACCAGTCATCTTGTAGCATTTGTTACTGAGGGAGCATGGATATGGACAGGACGGACCCCCATAACAGAGACGGTCAGAAACAAGGGCTAGGCAGCAGGGCAGACGACTCAGGACCCCCATAACGCGACAGTCAGAGACAAGGCTAGGAAGCAGGATATGGACAGGACCACCCATACGAGACGACGTCAGAGACAAGGGCAGGAAGCAGGATACTGGACAGGGACCCCCATAACAGAGCGGTACAGAGACAAGGGGCTAGGAAGCAGGGAACTGACAGGGACACCATATCAGAGACAAAGACTAGGCAGCAGGATACTGACAGGACCCCATAACAGAGACGGTCAGAGACAGACAGGACTAGCAGCAGGTACTGACAGTGAACCCATAACAGAGACAGTCAGAGACAAGGGCCCCCAAGGCAGCAGGATACTGGACAGGACCCCATAACAGAGACGTCAGAGGACAAGGGCTAGGAAGCAGGAACGGACAGGACCCGCATATCAGAGACAAGGGGATAGAAGCAGGGATACTGACAGGACCCCCAAACAGGTACGGTCTGAGACAAGGTAGGAAGCGACAGGAGTACTGACAGGACCCGCATATCAGAGACAAGGGCTAGGAAGCAGGATACTGACCAGGACTCCATAAAGAGACGGTCAGAGACAAGGGTAGGAGCAGGTACTGACGTGACACGCATATCAGAACAAGGGCTAGGCTGCAGGCTACTAACAGGACCCCAAGAACAGAAATAGTCAGAGAAAAAGGGACTAGGCAGAGGATACTGAACAGGGACCCAAACAGAGTAGTCAGAGACAAGGATCTAGCAGCAGGAGATGACAGGACCCATCCAGAGACAGTCAGAGACAAGGGGCTAGACACAAGATGACTGGAGGACCCTCATAAAGAGACAGCAGAGACAAGGGCTAGGAGCAGGATAACTGACAGGACCACCAAAACAGAGACAGTCAGAGACAAGGGCTAGGCGCCAGGATGCTGACCAGGGACCCCCATTAACGAGAAAGTCAAGGAGACAAGGGCTAGACAGCAGGATTCCTAACAGGGAAACCCCATTATTGACAGTAGACAGTCAGAGACAAGGGCTAGGCTAGCAGGATTCTGACAGGACTCCTCTAGCATAACAGAAGACAGTCAGAGACAAGGGCTTGGGCATCGCAGGATATGACAGGACTCCATATAACAGAGGACAGCATGAGACCAGGATTAGGCAGCGGATACATGACAGGCCACCATACAGAGACAGTCAGAGCGAAGACTAGGCAGCAGAGATCTGACAGGACTCCATAACAGAGACACGTCAGAGGACAAGGGCTAGCGGGCAGGAGAAGCAGATACTGACAGGATACTCCATCACAGAGACAGTCAGAGACACAGGAATGGCAGCAGCCGATATGACTGGACACCATAACAGAGGACAGTCAGAGACAAGGGTAGACAGCAGGATCCTTGACAGGAACCCATAACAGAGATAGGTCAAAGAGACAAAGGGCTAGGCAGCAAGCGAGAGACTGGGAACAGGACCCCATAACAGAGACAGTCAGAGGACAAGGGCTAGCAGCAGGATGACAGGGCCCATAAGCAGTAGCAAGCTGCGGAACACGGACCCCATAACAGCAGACAGTCAGAGACAAGGGTAGGCCAGACAGGATTACGACAGGACCCTCATAACAACAGAGACAGTATGCAGCAGGGCTCTAGGACCATGCAAGACAAGGGGTAGGCGCAGGGTATGACAGGACCCCATAACAGAGACAGTCAGGAGCAAGGGGCCTAGGCAGCAGGATATCTGACACGGACCCCATAAGAGACAATGACAAGGCTAGGGCAGCAGGATACTGACAGTGATCCCCCATAAAGAGACAGTCAGAGACAAGGGAGACAGCAGGATACTGACAGGACCCCATAAACAGAGACAGAGACAAGGGCTAGCAGCAGGATATGACAGGCACCATGCATGAACAGTAATTGGAAAGTGCGAGAGGGTACATGGGGAGAGACTTAATCAGATGGCCAGCAGGATACTGACAGGACCCCATAACAGAGACAGTCAGAGACAAGGGCTAGGCAGCAGGATATTGACAGGGGCCCCATAGCAGAATCAGTAATTTGGGAGTGCGAGTAGGGGTTCACATCGGAGAACATGACATAAACAGTCAGGGGGAATGGCTTGGCAGCAGGATACTGACAGGTTCCCTGTTACAAAAAATTTTATAGGGAAGTCAGCAGAAATGTGTGTCGCCCACCTGCTCTCATTTAACCGACAGATTACCATCAATTCAGGACATATCCGGGTATGTTTAGTGTGGATCGGGACCTTGGGGTCTCTTTTACTACCATATAATGATTCTCCTGTCCATAGGTTGAGTCTGGGACCTTAGCTCATACTCATGTAGGCAGGTCAGGGTCAGGACTTCCCACGAGGAGTAGTACATTACACACACCAATAAAGAGAACAGCAGACACACAACATTGTTTATTAAGATTTGTTGGTTGTTCGTTTAATCAGTTTACATTCCACAACTGACAATTTATTCATTTGTTAATTTTATTTATTTTTTTAAATTTTACTTATTAACAAATTGATCGATTATTGATTAGACGGATGTCCAGCCGCTGTAATATCCATCACTTCCAGGAAAGATGCAACCATGTAATACCCATTTGTGTATAACTTCTTTTTCTTTAGACCTCGGGGGCGTGTCTTCCATCAAAGACACACCTTCTTCTCACAATGTATCCACCCCTGCTTACTAGTCACTATATATCATTGACTAATTTCTTATGCCTCCTCACATAGTTATATGTAAAAAAAAATATATATATATTATGCTTTATTATGTTATACAGTACTCAGTATTTACTCGGTTATTAAATCAGTTGATTATATAAAAATTTTAAATAATTGGTGATGTTCATCCCCTTTAATTAAAACAAGGCAATGTTATTTTGTCCAGAGTTTTTGGATTTATGACGTCATCAATCAATGAGCAGGAGGGGTTAGGGTTGTGCCGCTCAGCCAACCAATTGATCAAGTCATCAACCTCTGACTAAAACGGTGAAGTGCCAAGTTTGAGGATACTCATTTGTTACGTGATAGAACCTTATAGGCTCTATGGACACTGATCGCCCTTCTTGTCCTACCCCATAAATATAGAATCTCAAACAAAGCCACTGAAATTTCATTGGCTAAGATCAAGACTTATCCCCGCCCCCTGGGTCTGCCCTCTATCATTGCCATGTGGGTCCAGTTTCAAAATTCCCATGATGAGTTTGTGCCTACTTTTTTTTTTTTTTTTTGGAAACCCAATTTTCAAACAAAAATAGGCCACCCCAAATCATTAAGTGTCATTTGTAATTTTTAGGTAGAAATTGGGTTTTCAAAAGATAACGAATCCCCATCATGGGAATTTCAAAACTGGATCCATATAGAAATAATAGAGGGCAGACCTCAGGGGTGGGGATCAGTCTTGATTTTGACCAATGGAATATCAGCATTATATTAATTGTGAAAATGGAAAATGATGGAGTAGATTTATAAAAAAATTAGCAACATTTTGGATCCATTGACCACCTATATGAACCCTTTTGGTCTAATCTATATGCAAATGTAAAATTATTATGGCAACCCTTTTATAGGGCCCTAGTAGTTACATCTGTGAGGCAACCCCTTCCCCGTATAATTTGGAAGGTTCAATGGGTATCAATGGCTGCATCTTTATAGGGCAAACAAACCCACCCGTCCCCATGTTCAGCTTATACGTGACCCATATACATCCTTCGAGCACTTTAAGAATTGGGTTTCCTTTCCACCCATCTTTGACTTTCAAGCATCATATTGTCTTCTCGTTCCCTTTGTTATAGGTTAAGTTTATATATTTGACTTTATTTTTACATTTTGTACAGACATTATTTATACAAAAACACTCTCACAGCAGGACCCTTGTGGCAATAATGGAGGAGGGGGACCTCGGGGGTGGGGATTAATACTGGAGTCTCACGCTGGTTTTTTGAGTCATATTTTGGATTTGGTTAGGGTGACATTGGTAGTTAGTCATCCCCAGCAATGACTTTTATACCTTAGTCTGTCAAGTCAGTCAAAATTAAACCTGAATGACACCCTATGCACATCTTTAAATCTTCCGCGGGGGTGGTCTCTTAGCCTTTGAGGATCCTTCAAGATGCTTTAGGTAACATAGACAGTGTAGTATGGGAGTTTGAATAATTAAAAGGGTAGTGTCGTGTCAAACTTTGTGGTTGGTAAGGATTAAAGATGAGAAGACACAATGGTTGGCTTCGTCTGGCGCGGACCTATTCCCGGATTGGTGGCCAAAAAGCCAACCCGCAAAATTGACGCTCCTAGAAACTAGGCATGGCTATGATTGGTCAGGGGGAAACCCCAGGGGATGATTCCTAAAGTATGTACTAACCCATCATGGCCAATTATAGCCATGGCTAGGAGCGTAAATTTGCCGAATTGGCTGTACAACATTGGGGCTCATTTACTAAGGGTCCGAACGCCGAACTTTCGCCAGGGTTTCCCAAATATTTCCGTTTTGCGCCGAATCGCCCCAGGATTTTGGTGCACGCGATCGGATTTTGCACACGACAGAAATCGGGGGCCGTGGCCGTCGGACAACATGACGGATTCGGACAAACCTCGGAATTTTAAAAAAGGATTTGTGTCACAAGATGAAGCACTCACATGCACCGGGAAGAAGCAGGTGAACTCCGGCGGACCTCGGCGCAGCAGCGACACATGCAGGAACTCGGACGCAAGATGTTAGTGAATCGCGCCGGACCCGAATCATCATCGGACAACGCACCACGGGATCGCGACCATCTGGTCTGCTCATCGATAGTCAGGATCTAAGAAAGCAGACTTATTTACTTAACCCAGTGTTGGAAAGGCCTAATATGGCATGAGTGCATCCTTTGGTGGGCCCAGACGCTAATCCAATGTTGGACCCTAGAAGTCTAGCCGAAGAAAACTTTATTTGGAGACAACTAGAATCTGTTTCTTTGATTTTGAGTTGGGTTGGGTCCCTTTTATCGGGGAAACCCATAAAACCCAAGTCTGATCAAAGTTTCAGAGAAGAACCAAGCACGATGGGTCCTTTACCATGATCATCTACTTTTACCAGGATTCCTGCCAAGAAAAAAACATGTTATATGCCACCATCCCAGAGCATAGTAGAGCATAGTATGCCCATGTTACAATCGGACCGGTCCAAGTAGCACCTGACTATAATAGAGGCACTGTATCACCTAGAGTAGAAGAGGTTTAACAGTCTTCGGCTGCTCCCGCACTGGCTCTGCCGAGTCATCAGAAATCTTGTGTTTTCTGTTTACCGTATTTTCATTTCTGATGATGTTCTCTATTGTGTCTTATTAAGCCGCGAGCTGCCAAAAAGGTGTAAGATAAGCAGAAAAAGAGTAAGTTGACCGTGTCGGTGCAATTAATGTTGGGCGGCTTGTTCGAAAACAAAACCTACATGTCTGCTCATCCTCACCGAGCGCAGAAAAATGTACATCATAGCTGTCCGATGAAGTGTTGTCACACCGGAGAATCCTGACCTCCATAAATTCATTAAGCTAACTTGTCTCTTTTTTAAAAAAAAAAAAAATATTTTTGTGGAAATACTGCTCATTCAACTTTTGTAAGTTGGCCAAATTGGGGGGGGGGGGGGGGGAGGCACAGCTCTTTGACCCTCAGAGAAAGTCTACTGGATTACAGACAATATACCATTTTGCTAAAATAGCCTGAGACTCGAAGCTTCTGGACCCTCAACCTACACAGCCTAGTTGAAACTAATACTTATGGGAATGATGTCTCTGCTCGAGTTAGACCTTTTTTGACCATCAAGATACAGAGTCTAATTGGGACTGATACTTCTAGGACCTGTGTCTGCTTTATTTAAAACCTTCTGAACCCTTAAGCTGTTGAGGTGGAACTTATACTTCTGGGACTGAGGTGTCCGGCAAGTTTAGAGCATAGGTGGGACTTCTAATTCTAGGACTGATGTCCCCTCCCAATTTAAAACTTCTGGATCCTCCACCTACGGATCTTAGGAGGGACTGACGTGTCTGCCCAATTTAGAGCTTCTAGGCCTTCGAGCTACAGAGCCTAAGGTGGGTTTGATGGGACTTCTAATTCTAGGACTGATGTGCCTTCCCAATTTAAAACTTGTGGATCCTCCGCCTACAGATCTTAGGAGGGACTGACGTGTCTGCCCAACTAAGAGCTTCTAGACCTTCGAGCTACAGAGCCTAAGGTTGAATTGATGGGACTTCTAATTCTAGGACTGATGTGACCTCCTAATTTAAAACTTGTGGATCCTCCGCCTACATATCTTAGGAGGGACTGACATGTCTGCCCAACTAAGAGCTTCTAGGCCTTCGAGCTACAGAGCCTAAGGTGGGATTGATGTGTCTTCCCAATTTAGAACTTCTAGAAGTTTTATGAAAAGCTCACATTTTTTCTGATTTATACATTCGAGTTCAGATGCCTGAAAGTCTCTTGTTCAAATTTGATCTTTGGTCTCAGGATATCTCACGCCAAGCAGAAAGTTTTCTGGAGGAAACATCTATAAGTCCCTAAACATATCGGGGCTATGGAATGCAGAATTCAGGTTTTATCTGAGATGTAAGTGAGATCTCCATGTACCCATTAATGTTTTTGAACCTTTGGATGGGCAAGCATCTCCATGTATCTTCGTCAGCCCGGAAAATGATTAATGGTGTTCTGAAGATTCTATAAGAAATCGTCCCCACTTGTTGGGTAGTCCCTCTATGGTCAGTAATAGTTTCAAGGGAACAGGTTGGCCTAATATCAAAGTGAAAAGATGGTCTTATTGGGTCATTTCGCCAATGGAACACACCAAATTTAAAAGCATGAAATTGAAACGAGAGTCATGACGCTGATTGATATTGTCACCCATGAGGACCCCAATGTTTGGGTTTGGTCATTTTGGCTTCAACAGGTTCTATGGGCCCCCTATACTACTAATAATTATAGGATAGGTGGTAGTAGTAGATTGTGGGTTTGCACACCTCAACTCATCATCTGTCATACACTACGTTCGTAGCCACAGATCTCCAAAACACCATATTTTGTATGGTGATAACTTTTCGCCTACTCCACATTACCATGGATAAACTCTTCCGTTTTCCTAATTTTGCCAATACTTGCATGGGTGCTTTGGTCAAGGATACATGATTATATCAGTGGGGAGAGGCAGAGTCATCTCTTCTTGGAACTAGAGGCCCTTATATAAGTTGGGATGCCAAAGGTTCTGCCTATATCAAGAGGCTTGGGTAACCTCTTCTAAGGTTGGATTGGACCTACTCCTTGTATTGGTTGATACCTCAACAACCCCTTTTTCTCGAAAGAGAACTTGGGTGGCCTACCCACATTGTTTCTATCTTGTCTCCAAAAGCTGAGAAGCCTACAGAGACAAAGTTTCCATCCAAGCTTCAACCAACCAATTAGAGAGCTATGACCTCCTCGGCCGCCTTTCGGCCAAGCCTTCGTTTTAAAATTTTTACGAAAGAACATCATATTTTTTTTACTTTATTTGTTGATGCCTTTATTACTTTATTTTAACAGCAGAGCGGATCCTGTTGCTGATCTGTTGAGACACGTCTCTACCAACACTAATTGTGCCCATGTTATTTATGAACTCGAAGTCCCGAATAAGTAATTAGCGAGCAAGAAGATGTAAGGAAGTTTGTTGCTGATCACATTTTGATAAGAATAACAAGCTCCTTAGGGTCCTCCTTAAATGTGTTTTTTAAGGTTCTCTCCTCTTCTCGCGAAAGATTTACTATGTACGACTAATCTTCCTGGGAGGACGTATTACTGCAGCGGAATGGACCTGTGCGCATCATTCTCCTGGAAACTTGAAATGTTACGGAGTTTATAAGTGATTTTTATTACATCTGGAGATAATTAATTAGCCGAGTATGTAGGCCATTGATGTCTTGCTACAATATAAGTACATTCAAGGACAGCATGACAAACAACCGTACCCATGGCGGTACCCTTCCCACTTGCCACTAACACTGCAGGTTTTATGTAGAAATCTCAGCCATTAAAAAAAGCCGCGGAGAATATTAGTCTTAATGGATTATACCATCATCACGTTGAATGTTAAACGGTGGACTTCATGTTATAAATTAGATCCCAGCTTGATTGAACCATAAAATAGATCCCCGGAGAGTATTCTGGAATAGCAGATGCAGATAAATAGAGACCTAAGTCTAAGCTTTCTTCATGTGTGTATCGAAGGACTTCTTGAAGCACTTGAATCTTTTTGGGTGAAATAGGACTTGGAAAAAACTTTTCTGACCAAGGGGGTAACTTGAGTCCTGCACAAGATACCCTAAGTATAATAGTCCTCATAGGAGAAAGAGAACCTATGGAACGTTGGGCTCCTGGACCTGGGTATGGCTGTATCCTTTGCACTCGCTCAAGTTACACATCAAATTGTCACCACTGGACGCTCTAGACTTATAAAAGTGTCAAGTGTACATCCATGGGGTTGGACAGAACCAGTCATTCTTATATTATTGGACTCAGGTGGTCTTAATAAAATCCAAAAGAATTAATACCTCTGTCCCTGCATCCGATCCAGTGTGGCACCTCGTGTCACTGCCAGTCTCTGTAAGTATACAGTAATTCATTGGTGGCGTTGAATCAACAGCTTGTGGTGGTCTCCTGTTGCCCGATGGGACGCACCACTGAGCCTTTGTATATCAACACAGAACGGCAGTGACAGGAGTGGATATGCTGGAGCAGATGGTAGGACCGAATTGAAGTACAGGTCCTTTTGTTTGCTTTTTACCCCACCTGAAGCCTCTCATATAAAAATAATCCACCGTGGACAACCCCTTGATGAAGACTTGGTTGCCAACATTATAAGTCAATGGGACTCATTTACCGTAATAAGCCAATTTGTGCTTTAAAAAACTTGAAGACCCAAAAAATTGGGTAAAAAGCAGAGGCATAACTTGAGGGAGTGCATTGGATACAACATACACATGCCAAGGAGCCTACGGGACCCATAATAAGTCTCTTCCCTTCCATATGAGGGCTATTAACAGTATAAAGCTTTGGTCAGATTTTGGGATAAAAAAAAATTATAGGCTTTACAGAAAATTTTAGTTCTTGTGCTTCGTTAGACTGGAATTTATTTACAAAGGATGATCTAGCTCTCACGCCACCAAATCCTATTGAATCATTTACATTTCACGATCAAAGGGATATTCCCATCTCGAGCAAGCACGGTGGAGATGGGAATACACCGATGATTCTTCTGCCCACCTGATTGGGTGCTATGGAGTCAGTTTGGTTTGTTTCCAAGGGAGTTACGGAAACGGCATAAAGCAGTCAAGCTCAGTTGCTTACGTAATTCCCAACCACCTTCATATGATGGGAATTGGCTCATTGTCATCAAACATTAACCTTTTGGAAACATTTTAGCTACCTCATCTGAAAATGTGGTGCCCTTCAGATGTAATATAATTACAGGGCTTCTCCGGGGATAGCTGATCGGTGGAGGTCTTGGTGATGCAACGGATCAAGAGAACGGGGATCTCAAGGTCACCGAAGCAGCCAGTTGCACATATCTCTATGGAGCTGATGGAGATCGAAGAGTTCCGTGCTCGTGATCCATGGGGGCGCATCACTAAGAACTCCACTGACAAGCAAGTTAGGCCCTATCCTTTGGGTATGATCTTACTTGCTATCGGAGAACCTCAACTCTTCTAATTCTTTACGAGCCACTGGTGCTGCCCCGAAACTTTATAGTGCTGAGCAGCTGAATATGATCGGACTTACACTCAGTAGTGCTATGTATGTAGACTGGATGTCCAATGTCTGAAGACCTCTCAACAAAAATAGTCATCGATTATTACACCTATATAATCAAAAAAGAATATAAATAGAGATCTCTATAAAAAGAACTGCAGTGTTTTTGACACGTAATACGGATGGGAAAGGGCCTGCTTAATGTGCTCTCGCTTACGATACCGTATGACATCAAACATAAGCTAAACCTCTGATCCGACATTGTAGAAAAAGTAAATTTACAGGAAACCGGTTATTTTATCATGGATTTTTTTTTTCATATTTTCGGCCAAGTTTCAATACCATATAACTCCAGTGTCCATATCTGTAGTATTACATCCACCACTGTTGATAATCCCCCATGACCTTTAACCCAAGCGTGGTCAATTCCCATATAGTTCAAGTCATATCTTATCCATGGAGAATTCGACATGATAACGGAACTGGATTTTTAAAAAATAATTCCTAAAAAACAAAAAGGAAGCAAAAAAAAAATCTGAAAAAAACCCTCAAATGTCTTAATGACTCGTAAAGGACTGGCACAGAGAGATAAGTCTTTTTCCATTAGGCCTTGTGCTTCTGCCATTGGTTTGAGTCCATCCTATCGACCAGGCACGTGCTAAGGCAGCAGAAACTACATCACCGAGCGAGCAGGAATCGACAAACGCTTTCTTTTAGATTATGTAAAAATTATTTTTGCCACGTGTTCACAGACTTCACTGTCATCGGAAATGGAAAACAACAAGTCGGGACGATCATTTTCATTTGACGTAAGTAGATGACATGGGTTTTGTTGTTTTTTTCTTTTTGTTGTACTTGTCAAAAATACCTATTGTTTTTAGGAATTCGTTCCTCCGACTTCCCAGTCGCCGGTGGTCGGGGCATGTGTTTTCAAGATCATTTCCACATTAGGTTGTAAAAGGAGTTAAGGAGGAAGTCTTTCCAAGATGGTCCATGTTCCTCTCGATAAGTCTAGTGACAACATGTCGATGGAAAATAAAACATTGTGACAAACCATAAAAGTTCCCCGTCGATAACTAATATACGGTCCAAGAAAAGCAAAGTGTTGGTGAATGAGATATTTACATAGTCCTTGACATGGATTCTACCTTCATGAGGAGCTAAAGTTACCAACGTGACTCCATGCCGACATCACCCATGAGTGGCGTACAAATATGGCCACCTTGTAATGAATGAGATGGCTGACAAGGAGATATTAGTAGTCCAGGCATTAGTATAAGGTAGGATAGCCTGTCTCTCGTACTCGTTTGTGCTCTGTAGAAGGTTTTCAGCACACTGTTCCATTTTCGGGACGTGTTTTGGGGCAGTTGGTCCTCAGGACAGGCTGTACTGAAGGTGCTAAGGTGCAGAAGAAGCCTGAGATTAACGTTAGGCCCAAGCCCCCCCAGGCACAGAACATGGACCATCCATAACCATGGCTGATGTCATCCGGTAGCCCGTACAGGAATCGAGGATAACGAGAAAGCTCAAAGTTGATCCCCGCTACGCAAGTGCACAGTGAAATGATACAGAAAGTGCCTGTGGGAAGATATTAAACAAAGTGTTAGAGAAGGTCAACTCAATGCAGACATCTTGATGTGGTCTAACACTAGTGGAAGTACCTTACGGTTTTCATCCACCCTGGAGAAGAATGTATGTTGACTATTTATGTCTTAGGTCAAATTTTATTTTCTGGGTGGAAGGTCACTTCATAGACCTGTATTTTAGGATGGACAATTATTGGAAATTCTCTCCAGTTTCTCCAAGCCCGGAATATTTGCAAAAATGCAACTAAGACATCTCCTGTGCTCATCCAGTAACCCTGTCCTGATTGCCTTGCCTGGTATTGGCTTAATTGCTTAATTGAACCTTTACAGTGCCACTACACTGTGGAGGCAGCCATCTCTTTAGCTAAAGGCCCCCGCCATTAATACTGATACTGGTGACTTGTTCCTGATTCTGGAAGTCAACCATTTGATCGTCCCTCTTTTGGTATGGCCATAAGAGACAAACCCCTTTGATTAGGGCACCATGTTTGACAGGGACCCAAGGAAAGACCATGGTATGACCATAGGGGACAGACCCCTTTCATCTGGTGACCCCGTCTCTCACTGTCCTAAGGATTGACCATAGCGGGCACACCTTTTTTTTTTCAGGTGACCGTGTCTCACAATGATCCAAGCAATCACCATGCTATAGACACATCTCTTTGATGAGGTGATCGTGTTTCCCAGTGACATAAGGATTGATCATTGTGTGACCATAAGGGAGACAACCCTTTGATCAGGTGACCCTGTCTCCCAGTGACCCAAAGATTGACCATAGCTTAACCATAGTGGACACATCCTTTTGATCAGGTGCTGTGTCTCCCACTGACTCAAGGATTGACCATTGTATGACCATACGGGACACACACCTTTGATCAGGTGACCCCGTCTCCCAGTGACCCAAGGGATGACCATGGTATGACCGTAGGGGATAGATCTCTTTGATGAGGTGACCGTGCCTCCCAGTGAATCAAGGATTGACTATTGTATGACCATACGAGACACACACCTTTGATTAGGTGACCCCGTCTCCCAGTGACCCAAAGGATGACCATAGGGGATATATCTCTTTGATGAGGTGATCACGTTTACCAGTGACCTAAGGATTGACCATTGTATGACCATAGGGGACACACCCCTTTCATCAGGTGACCCTGTCTCCCAGTGACCTAAGGATTGACCATAGCGGACAAACCCTTTTGATCAGGTGACCCTGCCTCCCAGTGACCCAAGGAATGACCATGGTATAACCATAGGGGACACATCTCTTTAATGAGGTGATCGCGTTTCCCAGTGACCTAAGGGTTGAGCATTGTATGTCCACAGAGGACACGCCCCCTTTCATCACGTGACTATGTGGCCCAGGGATAGGACCCCATGGGTGTCTGTTCATTACAGCCCAGTCTGTACAGACTATAATATTCAGTATACATTATACCTTCAACATAAAGATGTAAAACAGCATTACCTTAATAGGGTTGAAAAATGTAATAAAAAAAAATTAAATAAAAATCTGCTTTAAAACATTTAAAAATTCACAAATAAGAAAGGAAAAGATTAATTAACATAAAACTCAATTTCTTGCGCATAAATTTAAAACACATATTAGGCCTCTATCCGACCGGAATAACCCGTAGAATTTCCCCCTATGTACAAGAATATAACTACTATAATACTGCCCCCTATGTAAAGGAATATAACTACTATAATACTGCCCCCTATGTACACACGATATAACTACTATAATGACTGGCCCCCTATGTACAGGAATATAACTACTATAATACTGCCTCCTATGTACAGACTAGGAACTACTATAATACGCCCCCTATGTACAAGACTCTACTACTATAATACTGTCCCCTATGTACGGATATACCATACTATAATACCTGCCCCCTATGTAACATAAATTAACTACATAATACTACTAAGACTGCTGCCCCCTATGTACAGGAAAACTACTATATAACTGGCCCTATTTTACCCGATATCACACTATAATACTGCCCCTCTGTACCAGAAGTAACTACTTTATACTGTTCCCCTTGTACAGGATATAACTACTAAATAACTGCCTCCATGTACAAGGTATCAGCTACTATAATACTGCCCCCCTATGTACAAGAATTACTACTATAATACCTGCCCTATTACAGGATATAAACTACTATAATACTGCCTCTATGTCAGAATAGACTACTATATGCCCCTATGTACAGCATTAACTACTATAATACGACTTCCCCATGTCCAAGCAATATAACTCTTACTACTGGCCCCCTTGTGACAGAGAAATCTAACTATATAATACTGCCCTATGTACAGGAATAGAATACTAATATCTGCCCCCTATGTACAAGGAATATAACTATATTACTGCCTATAAGAATTTACTCCATAATACTGCCCTCTATGTACAGGAATATAACTACGTATATACTGCCCCCTATGATACACGAATATAACTACTATATATGCCCCTATGTAGCAGAATAAACTACTAAATACTGCCCCCTATGTACAAGATATAACTACTATAATTACTACCCCCTTTGTACAGAATATACGAGCTAATAATATTGCCCCTTAGTTCACAGGCATATAACTACTACAAATGTCCCCCTAGGTTCAATAAACGCAAATTGCCCTATAGATATAACTGACTATATATGCCCCTTATGTACGGAATATAACTACAATATAATGCCTCCTATGTACAAAATACTAAACTACTATAAGACTGCCCCCTATGTACAGAATATAACTACTAATTACTGCCCCTATGTACAAGAATATAACTATAATACTGCCCCCTATGTACAGGAATATACTACTATAATACTGTCCCCTATATACAGAATATAATACTATAATACTGTCCCCTATGTCGAGAATAACTACTATAATACTGCCCCTACTCTGTACAGAATAAACTACTATAATACTGCTCCCTATGTACAAGAATATAACTACTATAATACTGCCCCCTATGTACAGGTATAACACTATATACTGCCCCCCTATGTACGGAATAAACACTATAATACTGACCCCCCTATAATGTATTTCAAGAATATAACTACTATAATACTGCCCCTATGTACAAAATAAACTCTGCCCATGTAATATCTTGCCCCTATGTACAGAATATAACTACTATAGATACTGCCCCCTATGTACAAGAATATAACTATACAATACTGCCCCCTATGACAGGAATATAACTATATATCTGCCCCCTTGTACAGACATTAATATAGTAACTACTATAATACTGCCCTCATAGTACAGGAATATAACTACATATACTGCCCCTATGTACAAGAATATAACTACTATAATACTGCCCCTAAGTACAGGAATATAACTACTATATACTGCCCCTATGTACAGGAATATAACACTATAATACTGCCCCCTATGTACAGGAATATAACTACTATACATACTGCCCCTATGTAACAGGAATATAACTACTATAATACTGCCCCCTATGTACAGAATATAACTACTAAATACGCCCCCTATGTACAAAATAAACTACTATAATACTGCCCCCTATGTACAGAATAATACTAACTATAAATACTGCCCCTATGTACAGGAATATAAACTACTATAATACTGCCCCCTATGTAACAAGAATATAACTACTATAATCTGCCCCTATGTACAGAATAAAACTTATATACTGCCCCCTAGTGTACTCTATGAAAATATAACTACTTATAATACTGCCCCCTATGTACAAGAATATACTACTATAATACTGCCCCCTATGTACAGAATATAACTACTATAATACTGCCCCCTATGTAATGATACACTACTATAATCTGCCCCTATGTACAAGAATATAACTACTATAATACTGCCCCCTATGTACAAGATATAACTACTATAATACTGCTCCCCTATGTACAGGAGATATACACTATAATACTGCCCCCTATTACAAGGATATAACTACTTATAATACTGCCCCCCTTTGTCAAGTAATATAACTACTATAATACTGCCACCTACTATGTAAAGAATATAATCCTATATACTGCCCCCTCTGTACAGAATATACTACTATAATACTGCCCCCGATGTCAGAATTTTTAGCAATTTTAATTATTATTAATCCAGTAACTCTTTACATTCTTAATCACAAGTAAACATGTTTAGGGTGACGGTAGTATACACCCCAGTACAAGTTCCTTGTGCAATTGAATGAGACCTCTTTGGATGGATTGTGGTCTATACCATTACAGGAAATTCTTCGTGTGACCAGACTTAGACTTTGAATTAAACCACCCCGAAATCCTGAGCTCTTCTGTAGTCGCACACTACGTGGTGTTTATTCCAGCCCATAATTATGCAGCTACGCACAGATAAAATAACAGCGAGGTGTCGATGGGTAGCAGCGGGTGGAGCGGCATGGGGGGAGCACTGAAAATCCTAGGCTGGTGTAACACAGTACTGATGTGTACATGCCTGGGATAACGGTTTTAACAGAGGTGAAGAACTGGTTCGGTTGCAACTTTTGTAGATGAAGCACATAGGGCTATGTTCACATTCCGAATTTAAACCTTCACTGTGAAGTGGCCCTCCTGAGAGCGCACTGAGGATCACCTATTGTCCATGCTACCTCATCTGCGCCACAATAGTTTGTAAGCTCGGCAGACTGAGGGTTGCATCTGGACCCGGTTTTTGGGAACTTCTCCCAATATTCTGGTATGGAGGGGATCCAAAAAATGTACAGTACGAGCCACTATTGACAACTCTTCGAAATAGCTACTGGGGCTCCATGACTCATGGTTACCCCTCTGGACTCCAGAAACTTGACCAAGAAACTTCATACTTCAAGTTTATAGATGCGCTCTCCGCTCAGTCCTAATCTGGAGAGAACCTGAGGTATCGTCCAGGGCCTAGTCTATCCAATGACGTGGGTCACCTCTTGACACCCACAGTTTGCTCCTTACAAACCTGCTTCCGTAGAAGCCGCCCATGTGTGGAAAACCGGATGAGGCTTTTATCTACCCACCTAATCTGGTAATATCCATATGACCGATCGTCAAAAACCTTTCCAAAAAAAATTGGGAGGTTTTACAAGAAATGGACACCTCCCAACTCCCAAAATGTGGCCTCTTCCACTTGGTGCTGTAGAGACTTCCCACGTGTGGGTCACAGAGATGGTTTCATTTGATCAATCCCATAATCTGGAGATTAACCACAGAGTACACCTGATGTTCTAAACATTCCAAAAATGTTTTTCATACTCCAATGAAGTGACACCTCATCACGCCAAGGTGTTGGGCTCGATCCGCCAGTACCCGTAGGAGGCCTCCCTCGTAAGAGATACTACTGACATCCAAACTTTCCAACAATTTTTAAAGGTCTTCTAATGAAGTGACAATCCTGACACCCAAAAGTGTTGTCCCATACTGCCTTGTGCCATAGGAGCCCTCCATCATGGTGTGGCTGGCCTCATCCAGTACCTTAATCTGGTGATGATTCTCGAGGTACCAGCCATAGTGGTTAACTCTCCAAAAATGTTTGGAGAACCTCCAAGAAGTGGAATCTCACACTCGCAAATTTTTTTGGGCCCATACTTCCTCCTATATCGTGTGAGGAATCAGGCTGGCTGTAATCTGGTGAAACCCTAGAAATACGACCGGTAGGTACACTTTCCAAAAATGTTTGGAGACTCTCAAGAGGTAGTTGGCCTAGTTGTGCCGATGCCATAAGAGCCTTTTAATATGTGTATGTCACCTGGAGCTGCCTAAATCCCACCTTACGCCATTCTAATGCATTGTGATTCATTGATGCCCCTCAAAAATTAGAGCTTGGGTGGGGGCTAACAAAGGCTGTAGGGTTCCCTATTGGGCATTATACTAAGGGTCATCATTATAACCCCGTTATCGTAAGGTCCATCATCTATAAAATTTTACATCGACTCAGGGCCCTACAATTGTTGGGCCATATACACCAGCACTAACACCTACCTCTAAATATACGTCAAAATTGGGGCCAATTTCGGGCCCGGGAAGGCGGTAAGTAGGGTGTCTATATGCACACGGTTCAAATATCAAAACGTGCCCTTTGCCCTTTAAAAAATTTTTGCCTTCCTTTGGCACACAAATATTCATGTATTATAAACAAGCGGATCAAGACAATGGCGCGATGCAAGTCGAGGACCCCCCCCACCGCACTTTAAATAAAAGGGTTACTCCTCCTAGGTGCAGATTCGCATGTTTTCGTCTTTTCGTGGCTGCGCGCCATCGGATTCTCATCCATACCACCCCTGAGAACCAACCCTAACTCTCCGATTCCAACAGATACAAATGGGGCTGCTGGCAGTGGTGCCCCTGGCCATCTAGGACGACCGCCAGGATGATGCATGTCGGACGAGAAGAATCCGAGTCACGGAGAAGAGGCAATTACCAGCGGAGAAGGAAAGGGAAGAAGATCCGTACTACGGGAGTGTAACAGGTTGGTGGCTACAGACGAGAAATATTCCATGATTCCTCACGTGATTCATGCAATAGGTATTAAGCTTTTCAAGACCTCACCAATCACTTAGAGAATGCCCTCACACCGAAGACTTCGAGATGAGTGTTTTTTCCTATAAGGGTATCTTAAGACCCTTTTTGGCAGGACATGGTCCTTTTGGTCTCTCAAATTGTCCCACTAAATTCCCTTGGAAAATTTAGAAAATTGGGAAATCTGAATTTTAAGCTACACCCCCAAGATCACATGATTTCCCATTGCTGCACCAGCTCAATCAACCTACACTTCATATTGGTCGCACTATCAGGTCTATACCCTCCTACGGCTATACTAACTACCCAAGCAATGCATATGGACATGGCCGTCCAATATTGGATCTCTGTTAGAAAACAACCGGACCCCGCAGTGATGCTTCTATTGAGGTCGCTCTTTTTTGGTTCCCAGTAGTGTGGCCCCCCACGGTGGTTACTCGTGCTATGTTTAGGAGGCCTCCTGCCTCCGGGGATTCCTGCTTCCAGATAGCAATGGTAACTATGGTGGTCATCAACGCTGCAAAAAAACCGCTGATCTGAGGGTTTGGCCAATCTTTAAATGTCGATCGACAGTCTAGTCCCCCCCGGTGAGATTGAAATTTATCCGCCTGTCCGCAACTCTAATTGGGATTGGTACCACTTTAGAGACTCCAGGGTCCTGGGTTTAATTCGTTGTGACCAAGGATCCAAATCTGCCTGACCACCATGTTGCGGAGTCCTGTTCCCCCTAAAAGAACCGACTAAGTTCTTGCCACAGTTGTATAGTAACAACTTGAGTGCATACTTGCCTTTCACACCACTGGCCTAATTTCCCCTGGTTTCCTCTGGAATTGCCGACATTGAAGTCCTCACTATCTATATAACACCAACAATAGTACACAGTAGCACCTTTTACCGGAAAGCTTTGGTGTCCACTGGCCAAGTAACTACCAGTAGAGTTCTTGCTATGTTATTCTGGTAACCTGCCAGCATCGTGCCCCACTTTTGTTTATAACTTCTAAGCATCGGGTTTATTGTGGGCCTTTAAACTTACAGGCCTTAATTGTACCTACGTGCGGTACTGCAAGAATGTGTCTCTGTGCCTACAACTTGCCAAGCACTGTGCCTACAACCGCTAAGCATGTGTCGTCATAATTCATGAAAACTGACAAGCATTATGTCTCTGTGCCTGTACTGCCAAGCACTGTGGCTTACTCTGGTAGTAGCTCCCAAGCACCTATGTCTCACAATGCCTGTAACCACCACACAGTGAACACAGTGCCTGTAACTGACGCCAAGGCATTATGTCTACTTGCCCTGCCTGTGTCTACTATGATCCTTTTAAAACACGTCTAAGCACTCTGTTTGTTACTATCTATGCCTGTACCCACAAGCACAGTGCCTACGATACCTGTAACCGCCTCACACTGTGCCTACTATGCCTGTGACCACCTAGCAACGTTGCTACTAATGCCTGTAACCACCTAGCACTGGTGCCTACTATGCCTGTACACACCTAGCCACTGTGGCCTACTATATATAACCACAACAACTGTGCCTACTGTTCTATACTGCCGAGCACTATAATGCTATGTCGGTAGCTGCCTAGCCTGTGTGTACTATGCCTCTAACGTCTAAGCACTTTGTTTACTATGGCTGTAGCCACTAGCACTGTGCCTACATCCTGCTAACTAACTGCCACACTGTGCTGCTATGCCTTTAACCCCAAGCCGGTGCCTACTATCCTGTAAACCGCAAGCACTGTTTCCTGCCTGGAATGTACCGCCCACACTGTGCTACAATGAATCTAACCCCCACGCATAGCCTGTGCCTACTATGAATATAAACACCAAGCACTGTGCCGCTATCATGTAACTGCCAAGCACTGAGCCTTCTCATGCCCATGTAAACCGCCAACACATGTCCTACTATTACTCTAAAACCAACCAAGCACGTTGCCTACTATGATTAACCCCAGCACTGGGCCTACGATGAATATAACCACCAGCACTGTGCTACTATGATGAACCCCCCAAGCACTGTGCCTACTATGAATATGACCACCAGCACTGTGCTTTACACTATGATTAACACCAAGTCACTTGCCTACTAGTGAATATAACCACCAAGCACTGGTGCCTCACTATGAATTAACCACCCAAGCATGTTCCTGCTAGGCTGTAACTGCCAACAACGACCTTGCTATGTGCCCTTTCACCGCCAAGCACTGTGCCTACTAGTGAATATACCAAAAAGACGCAAGCACTGTGCCTACTCTAATATAACCACCAAGCCTGTTGCTACTGAATTAACCGACCAAGCCGTGCCTCGCTATCCTTTAACCCGGCCAAGCACTGTGCCTGCTATGCCTGTACCCGCCAGCACTGTCTGCTATGTGCGCTGTAACCGCCAAGCACTGTGCCTCCTATACCTGTAAACCGCCAGCACTGTGGCCTGCTTATGAATGTACCCGCGCCAAGCACTGTGCCTGCTATGCCTGTACTGCCAAGCACGTGCCTACTATTAAGATAACCGCACATGCACTGGTGCCACTAATTATATAACCACCAAGCACTGTCCTACTATGAATATAACCGCCAAGCCACGTGCCCTACATAGTATTCCGCACCAACAACTTGTGCTCTATGCCTGTATCTTGCAAGCTCTGGTCCTACATATGCCTGTAACTGCCAATTGGTTTTCTTTTTTGAAACGGCTCCCCCTCTTCTCCATATCCGTACCGTCATGCAGTGTTTATATTTCACATTCAACACACCGCGGTATATAATTTTGCCTTTCCTCACCCCACTCAAGCCCCGACCCCCCAGATCTAATCCCTCTAAATATATTTTCGTTCTTACTTGTTACCTTATTGGAGTCGCAAGCAATCAAAGTGCAAACCTAAGCTCCGCAGAGGGGACTCCCGCAAACTCGTGGATAATTTGGACGTCAAACTGACATCTCTGTCGCTCATCTGCTGAGGAGAATCCCAGGAGTCTCGCTAATTTTATGGCCCTTGGTGTAGAGAGTCCCGGCCTGCGTCCTCCAAACGAAGCAACTTCCGACTCCATGCATAACGATGGAGCCCAGCGCACTTGGGCTCCTGATTGGATTTGTATATTAGGGGACGGAACTCTCCAAATATGGCGTCCATTTTGTCAAAACTCTCTTTTACCCTGTACGAAATGGGACGCTTACGTACCTGTAAAAAACATTGACTTGTTAACCCTAAGTCATCTACCAAAGGGCGAGAATCCGTGTCCATAACTTCGGTGAAATATGTAAACACTTGTGGTTGTACGTTTGACGTAAAGCATCTCCACAAAGAAGACAGAAGTCGGACAACATGGGAACCACACCATGCCCATAGACTATAACGGTTGTGCTTCATCATGTTTCTATTAGAATTCCCTGATGAAAATTAATTTTTTACATGGAAGCCCATACAAAGCATTATCATAGATTTTCGGAACCAAGCTATATTCACATTCTTCTGAGTTTCTCTTTTTGCTTGAAAACGGTCCAGTTGTCCCTCCACTATTTTGAAGTTTCTCAATACTCACACCAATACCAGACATAGGTCAGAGGGTATTAGAAGCATTACATACTTCTGTGCCAGCACAGATTTGGCCATTGTAGCGGAGTTTGAATTGAGCAGTGAGAGCAAAACATTCTTTGGGGTCTGACCAAGTTCAGCTTTATTAGAGTCGCACCTTAGTAAGTAAACATTGTAGGCTGCAACAGGGCGGGACTAAAAAGGCAAGGCAAAAAATGAAACAGACTCAATAATGGTCACAACGGAATCAAAAAATACAGTCACTAAAGGGACCGTTGGGCATGACTCAAAATACCGGCCACAACAGAGTGGGATTCACATATAGTTCACAACAGGAGCAGGAATCAAAAATCATCACAACAGGAAGCGAGAATCAAAAAAATACAAGTCACAACATGAGCGAAATCAAATATATTCAACAACAAGGGGGCAGACGCAGAATACATGTCATGATAAGCAGCAGCGTCACAAATATTATTCACTATAACACAGGATGGGAATCAACATTACAAGTCACACCGAGTGGGATAAAAATACAGTCACAACAGGAGAGTGATTCAAAAATACATGTCACACCAGTAGTGGAACTCAAAATCATGTCACAGCCAGAGTGGGATTCACAAATCAAAAGTCAAACGGGATCGGGAGTCACAATACTAGATAACAGGGGGTGGATTCCAAAATACCAGGCACAAGACAACAGAATCAGGAATCAACAATACAAGTCCAACAGGAAGCGATAATCAAATATGTTCACACAAATAAATGAAATCCCTCAAGAAATACAGTCACCTATGAGCAGGGACTCAAAAATAACCACAGGGACGGTACTCAAAAATACACATCACAACAGGAGTGGGAATTCAAAATATGAGGTCACACAACATGATAGGATTCAAAGTACAATTCCAACAGAGTATATTCAAAAGTACAAGTCCACAACATTATGGGATTCAAAATACTGAGAATAACCAGGGACGGACTCAAAAATGCAGGCCCACAGGAGCAGGATCAGTCTGAAGGATGTGGACCTGACTCGCACCATACAACGTCCAACAGGCAAGAAACAAAAATTAAGTCACTGAATAGCAGGCTCATAATACAAGTAATAATAGGGAATTAGACTCGAATATAAGCACTAGCCAAGCACGGACTCAACATTCTAAGTCAAAACAAGGAGTGAGACCCAACATACAAGTCACAACATAGCTAGAATCAAAAATGTATTTTCACTCAAAGGTGGCGGGACTCATAGGTTATATTAACATATGAGCCTAGGGACGGGACTTGGGTATGAGCCTCCCTTTATTTTGTGACCTTGTGACCTATTGGATACTACTAATGATATTTATCCAAGTTTTCCCTCAAAACACGACTGAAAACGAATGTTGTTATTGGATTGTCTCAGTAGTGTAGTCGTAGCCGGGGCCTGTATGTAAAATCCCTAATCACACAGTACAGTAACAAATATTTAGACTCCGTTTTTCACATTTTTTCGTGCACATAAAGGGCCTCTTTTTTGAGCTATGACTTTTCTTAAATCATGCGTTGTGATATTTTGCGCTATCCATCTGCGTTGAGACATGTGATTAGCAGGCCTACACGCCGACAGCGTCTCGCACAATTTACCATAAGTATCAACAATCATTATAGAGTCTTAGATGATTACAGAGATGCGGTCACATCTCTGGGACTTGCGGTGGTAAACTAGGCGAACCGTAAGTTTCTTAACGACAAGCTTTTTTACAGGTGATAAGGGGCACGTGGGACCATGATCAGTACGAGAGAAAAACTTGGAGATCACGATGCTCATGAGAGGTGAACCACTGCTGATAGGCCGCTGGCTACCCAAATCCTGTAATAATATTAATATATTCCCATACCAGAGTCACGTACCCAACGCCTACAGTCCCGCCCCACTGGGGCATCTGCCCACCTTTATTATGGAACTTCCTTGAACCATGGCCTGTGGTCTATTTGTCAGCCTTATTTCTATAGAGAGTGGATTTTTTCTGGGGTCAAGTATTTAGTAGGCGTATTTTATTTATAGGTTTTGTGTCCTGTGGTTATTTAGGTTGTTCTGGTCATTATTGTTGAGGTCTGTATTATTTCGAGGGTTGTACTGGTGATCCTATTTATATTATGTCTTATTGGGAGGGGGGGGGGGTTTGGTTTTAGGGGGTCTGGGGTTTGTATTTTTTAGAGGGTCTGTCCGTCTTTTTTCAAGGTCGTATTCAGTGCGGACTGGCCCCGTCGGCAACATCAGAAACTCACCCAACACACACCAAGAATGCACTGTTTGATTGTCCCATTTTGCCCCCAAATGCCTAACCCTGTTTCCCCACCACCACTTGTTTCACCTCTAGGCATTTGCTCTCCTCACATCCACCGCTTTTCCTTCTTCAGCTTCTATTTTACCTCCAATTTGCCTATTCCCCCCAGCATGCTGCCTATTTGTTGCCTCTCTGATCTCTCGTCCTTATCATTTGCTCCCCCTCCCCCCAGCTGTCGGATGATCTTTTGCCCTTCCTGATTGCATCTATTCCATCTCCACCCCTCCCGCTGCGGCTATGTTCCCCCGCCTGCTTTGCTCAGTCTATAATTTCTTTTTCTCCCCCGCTGGCTGACTATATGGTTGCCCCGCGTCCGACCTTTTCAGTCTTATCATTCGCCCCCCCCCCCCCCCAGCTGCTGACGACGTAGTCTGTTCCCCTCCTGATTGCTCAGTCTATACTCCCCCCCCCCCCCCCCATGCTGCTGACTATATGCGAACCCCGCCGATGCAATGGCAAGGAGTTGCTTGCGATAAACCCCATAGCATGTACCACCAGCCCCACAGGGACATTGCAGGGTTAATCCTACCTGCAAGGCGAGTTAAATCTTGTAGATGTAAAAGTCCAGGACTCCCAAGATCTGTGTTAACATCCTGATCCTGTCTCTGTCTACTGAGAGGGTTCCGGGAGGAGCCGCACACCACCGGTGACCAAGGGGAGAGAATAAACCCCTGGGCCAAGAATATTCCAGGGAGCATTAGCTGAAGCAGTAGCTCAGAAGCAAACTGGAGTCTCTCCGTACTACTCTCGAGTTGGACGCTAGCACCAGACCGAACCGACATGAAGCTCATCCTAGCCCCGCCTAAGTGGACTATAACTAGGTATGAGGAAAAGGGTTATCAAAATTCTACCTTCAAGGCGTGATACCTGAAGATATCCAGGATCAAGCTGAGCATCCTATTTAAGGACCACTGCTTCCCTCCTGCCATTGCTCCAGGCTGGGTTACCCTACATCCTTTGGCCTCCCTCTCAACTACCGTCTCTCCGGTACTCCCATTGTTAAAAGGCACATGCTGATTGTTCTGTCTGTTCCAATAAAGACTGTAAGGTGTTTCTTTCAACCTCCGCCTCGTCTGGTCCCTGCGACTACAACTACATCATCACGGCACCCTGTCACCCAACGAGAACTCATCCTCAGAGACCAAAGTTTGCCCAGTGAGGATTCGCCTATAGCAAAGCCTCTCCCACCATCATTTCTTGCCAACACCACCCTGCTGGAGACCTGCCAGCTGTGGACAGCCCTCCTGTTCCCCCGTACCAGCACCGTGACAAATAGCGTGCTTAGCCGCAACGCCAAGGCCACTCCGGTAACCGCGGGCCCCGGCTTTACCTCCAGGCCTCACCCAAGGGCTAGGCCCCGGGGGGATGTTGCATATATGTGCCCTTCCTGATTGGCTCTATCTTATCATTTTGCCCCTAAGCTGATTAACTAATATGTTGCCCCTCCCTTGATCTTCCAGTCTTATCATTGCCCCCCCCCCCCCCCAGCTGCCTGACTATTGTTTCCCCCCCCTCCTGGGGGTGGATTTGTACGTCGGGAAGGGGTCTAAACTTGGTGGAGGCGAACTCGTACTTGGTGACATGGCTGTACTTGGGGGGTGTCTGTACTTGGGGGGAAAGGTCCTGTACTTGGGGGGGGCGGGATCTAGACTTGGGGGTGGTCTACAAAAATATATCAATATTCTGTCATAAAATTGTCCTACTTAATATAATGTTTGTTTGGAGCGTTTTGCACTTTAAAATCCTTCTCCATAACGGGAACGGGAGAAATCCACATCTCGTGCGTCGATCAGCCGTCTGACACTTTCCATTCTGTCTAATGTCCCTATGCAAATCCACGCGCTGAAATCTTTATTATCCTGTGAAATCAACAGCCTGGCGATCACAAACACCTCTCATTATTTAATATCTGTGAACTCGGCGCCGCTCTCCTTGGGCGGATCTCTGTCCCGCCAAAAGTTTTTTAATCATATAAAGGTAAGCGCCATGACACCCCGACACCCCTATTTCGTTCTTCTGCCATTCAACATTGTCTGATAATATTGCAACTCCGCAGTTATCAAGCAGGGCGATCAGCAACGTAGGCCGCCTAACACTGACCCTACAGTTGTACCCAGTCTTTATCTCAACAACCTTTGGAGACCTTCTCAAAAAGGAGAATGGTCCTGCGGGGATCTTTTTTGATTCAGGGGGTCCTATATCTGATATTTCAGTTCTGGGGCTTCGACTCTTTTTATTAGTAGCGAATAGTGTGGGTCAGCAAAGTTTGGTCTCGGGCATAATATTCATATTTCAGAACATTATTATTATGGGGATTTAGATTAGTTTTGGAAGTTTCTGTCTTCATTGTATATGCCATTCTGCGATCTGTATTGATTAGGTGCGTGGTCATGTTATTTATGTTTTTATGAGCCTAGTGTGGTTTGTATATTTATAGTAGGGTAAGAAGATGTTTTGTTGTGTAATAGGAAGCCCATATTAGTTAGGAGGTCCTAGAGATTATGTGCCCCGGCTCCACATAAACCCAGCCTATCACCACAGCTTTGACAACATCTTTACACACCCCTATCAACTAGTGACTGCGACTGGCCAAGGTCCATAAGGTGTCCACCTTGCCAATAATTTTCATTCTATTCCTAGGGGCAATGAAGCTTGCCTGATGGGCTGCTCTACAGCCCATCAAGCAACATGTCCCTGGGTTGTTTGAGCGCCGAACAGAGGACGCAGAACTTTTAGTTCAGTTCCCCTCATCTCTAGTTAGGTAAGTGTGGGGTCGGGAGTCGTATTTTTGATCTGTGCCTGTAACTATTCTAGTCTAGGAGCTGTGTGTATTAATGGGATTTTTATGAGTTTGTGGAATCTGTTTGTAAAATTTAGGAGCCGGTCTTTGGATATGTATTCATGTAAGTGGATCTGGTTTGATTAATTATTCATTCTGGGACTGTGTCTGTTAGAAGTATATATTTTAGGTGATCTGTGTGTGCTGTAAAACATACGTGTCAGATATGTCCACTTATATGTTTAGTGGAACTGGGATTCATTTAGGAAGCCTCGTCTGGATATGTTTTCATTATGTGTGTTGGGTGTGGTTTTGATAGTTAATTAAAGGTCTGTTGGGAGTCTATTTCCGTTAGGCGGATCTGTCCCTGTTGCCTGTAATTATTTGGGGTCGGATTCGTATTTATTAAATGGCTTTATATTAGTTTGATTGCGTTTTTTATGTTTTAGGGGCTGGTTGGGATCTTATTTATTAGGGGCCGGTGTGGGATCTGTATTTTTTTAGGGGCCTGGTTGGGTCTTGTTTTATTTAGGGCCTGGTGTGGATCTGTATTTAATTTGGGTCCTGGTTTGGTATCTGTTTTATTTATGTATAGTGGTCTGAGTTTTGTATTTTTATTACGCAGGTCTTGTGGTTTACTTTTTTCAGATGTCTCCATTAGCTGTGGGTTTATATGAATAAACTTGTGGGGTGGCTGTATGGTTACTCTTTGGATCTGGGATCATTAGTGGCTTGGAACACCCGGCTATGGCTTCTCTGTTCTAATTTAAAGCCATACATGAGAGGATAACAAAATCCTTTAAGGGATGTCCATATTAGAAAAACTGGCATTAGTTTAGGGTATAATATGACTCCTCTAACACTAAATGGGACAACTGCAATACCATGCACACCTTATACGGTGTGGCGCTAATGAGGCATCGTATATCAATAAACACATTCTAGTTATTGCATGTTCCTGGTTATTTTCGCATAGAAATTCCTAGATATCTGTGCAGGGAACAGCTTGCTATTTGTAATAGTCCCGGTGTTGTTTTCTTGCAGAAAATACCGTAAGCCTTTGTTTGTCATTTTTCCTCTTTCTCACACAACTTGACACAATTTCGGAAAGACTGAATCACAAGTGTGGAATCCTCTGAGAGAGCCCCTAACATGGATGGAAAAAATACGAACAACCCTCAGGTTGTAATAAGACACACACAGCACTCCGCCAATTGTAGTAACATAATCGATCAGCGCGACCTTGTAAATTCAATGGCGCCTACAGTTATAAGGGGAGGATTTTACATGATCCATAGGTGGTCCTTCCTGAAATGTGCTGCTGGAACACCTTATATATTGTCATATTTCTTGTGTCTTCTACTACCTTTTGTCGGCCCTTCATTCCAGCACTGCTGGTCCTGTTCCCATCCTGACTGGGGAAGTGATGATGTCACAACATGTCCATTGCCCTCTCAGAGCCATCGTCAGCCCTCCATGGTTTGATGGTACCTGAGGCAAAGGGACATCCATATACATTTGTTAAAGAGCTGTCTCAGGAGCCACCCCTTATAAGCCAACATTTGTTTCAAACCATATTAGGACAGAATGTTGGAAAATTATAAAAAAAACAACTTGCTCCCAGTAGAAAACCACCAGGTACAGCATCACTTTCCTTCCAGTGAAATGTATCTGAGCTGTGATTGGTTGTTGTGAGCCACCAAGGAACGGTTTTGCCTTTCTGTCATGACCGTAAATCTCCCGCCTTGTTCTTTTACGGAACACCACAACCACCCACTAGTGGGCCACAGTATTCTAAGAAAAAATGGATATTTGTAATTCTCTTGTGGCTGATCCCGCTAAATCCTTTCGTATTGCCAAATTGTCCTTTTTTTGAGTAGAAAATATGCAATATTAACCCTCCATTTGGTGGCACATGGTGACTTTTATATATTCGTTCCGGTAAATCATGGCTTTTGGAGAAAATATTATTTGAGCCAACATAACGCATCTCTCCTGTTCTCTACTCTGCATCATCCATGGGCGAGTTGGTCTAATAACCGCATGAGATCGCAGGCACTCACTCCCGTCCTGCTGTCTCCCCTTCCTTAAAGCTGCACCATGCGCGGAATCTTAACCCTTTGAGGGGCCTCTATCTCCCGCATTAGGTGTTTATATAATATATATATAAGATGTGTGACTCTGTCCAAATAGCTGCCTTTGTATCAGGTGACTGCGACCTGATGCCCGCCCCCACTATTTTTGATGCAGTTGGTTGCCGCCTGGCAAGGGGCTCAACCTCCCACAGTTTGTGCAACACTGATACTACTTAATCCGTGTGACCTGTGTTTGTATCTTGATGATAATCATGACAGGGCACAGATTTTACCACCCTTTACCCTGCGCTAATACCTTGTCACCATGTGACAAACGTTTGAAGTGTTCGGGAATGATTACGGGGATGAAGGGGATACGGTGCCTTTCTCGGTTCCCGTGGAAGCTCGTACACGGCAGCACTGTACGATACCCAATGGAATCATTGAGCTATATCTCTTTCTCCATATACAGTCACATTTGCTATAAGATTAACAGACACTTTACCACCTTATGACAAGATACCCTCTCAACTGCCCAATCCGGCAGAACAGTCCCATACATCACGCTCTGTCCGCCCAGAGTGGGTGTATCACAGGAATCCATCTCTATGGTTGTTTCCTCGATAGTTGAGACATTGATTAATCAGATGTTGTCAGCTCCACCTACCATCACTCGGTGCCTCTCCTACTGCTGTGTGTAAGCAGAGAAAGCCGCCGGCGAAGTGATGAATGTGAATCCGTGCCTCGCCGCTTCAGAGGACACATGTGAAAGAGGGGAAACGGGGAGAATTCCCGGATTTATATTATGAGTTATTTTTTTAGGAAGCGGCAACAGGTGGAGGCACACAATGAGGGGGCTGAGATGCCAATACGAGGGGAGCTAGGACAACATAGAGGTGGGATGGGGGCCCGAATGAGGAGAGGGCACAATGACAGGGCCACAATTAAGGGAGACTAAGTAGTACAACTAACGAGGGGAAGCTGCTGGCACAATATAAGGGAGCCAAGAGGATATAATATCGGGAGCTGGGGGCCCGAATAAAAGGGGCGCACAATATGACAAGGCCACAATAGTAAGGAGGGAGCTAAAAAAAAAACAACAATATGAGTGGGAGCTGATGCACATATTAAGGGGATCTAGGGACTTATATTATGGGGGGTTGGTGGCACAAAATAAGGGGAGCTTGAAGCAACAATATTATGGGGATCTGGTAGCCAGAATACAGAGTATGGCACAATATGGAGGGTGAACTTGGGAACTAGGATGTGAAGTGGGCACAATATGAATTGAGCTGGGCCAGAATATTACAAGGGGGGGGGGCATGATATGAAGGGAGCCATGGAGACAATATGAGGGGAGCTGGGGCCCACTATGTAAAGGGTCCAACAATGTTAGGAGGAGCTGGGAGTCCACAATGTGAGAGAACTGGGGCCAGATATAAAGGGCGGGCCACACCTGAGAGGAGCTTTGGGGCCTAATAAGAGAGGCCAATATAAAGGAACTTGGTGCCACAATCTTAGGTTGCTTGGGTCCAAATTTATGGGAAAGCTGTGTCACAATGTTTAGGGGGGGGCCACAATCCGAGGATAATCTGGTGACCACCTTAAGCAGAAGGCCCGCATTATGGGTGGTGTTGGGCACAAGATAGGGGGGCAACATGTTGATTCAGCTGGGATAATATGAGGGGGAATAACGTGTAGGGGGAGATAAAAGGGCACTAGGAGGGAATTATACTGTGTGTGGTGGAGAAAGGGGGGGACTTATGGGACATATCCATGGCACGCTACTGCCCTCGTTCGCCACCACAGAACTTTGGAGGTATTTGAAAAACATCTAACAGCCACACCATAAGAGGGATGCCTCATAACCATAATATCGAGCCTAGACCCCCATAAACTTAAGCCTCGGTACCATCATGGTGCTCAGCGCATGACCTTTTATACACTGGCGGCCACAATGGAGCATTGAACTAGTGACAACCCTCAGCTCCACCTCATGGAGGGACGTCCTGCAGGAGCTTCATAAATTAAACACCTACAAGGGCATTCCATTTTTTTTTGGGCAAAAAATTCACACATTTTTTTTTCCTCGAAAACACCCCCACAAATATGCAATATTTATGGAAAAATGTTAAAAAAAAATTCTGTTCTAGACCATCTACACCCATCTCTATTAGGAGTCTTACTGAAGGATATTTCAAAGACGAGGGCCAAGACTGTCAGTCTGTGTGGGAGAGGGGAAACGTGAAGCTTCTGAAGACGGTAAAGTCGAAAGTTGTAATATGCAGGTAAAACGTTCTACGAGCTAATTGTCTCGACATAAAGAGGAGTCCTGAAGTCACACATCTTCTCCAGCTCTGACTCTTCATCTCCGGAGACGGGGAGGTGCGCATCCATTATACTTTGCCTTTTTTTGTTCATTGTAACAAAAACCTCATCAACGAAACAAATCAAGCCGGTAATAAAACCATAAAAAATGGCCTACAATGGATGTGAATTCTCTCCTCCCGGGAAGCAGAATCGAATGTTTATTAGTTAATTGAAGTTTTTTTGCCGTCACGCGCCCTTTTTTTTCTCTACAAAAGTGAATTTCGGATTTATCTCTCGTTGCCCCGCCCCCGCGGCCACCCATCCCCCCCGCCTGGACCGCCCCCCCACCCCTCCACCGCCCCATCCTCAGGCGCGTCACCGGCATCATTAGTCTCTGCATTCCAGCATGAAACCGTCTCCGCTCACTTTCTACCATTTCACTCCTGCTTTTCCTGAACTTTTTTAAAGTTTCACATTTCAAAACCTTGTGGGAACAGTGCAAGGACTCCGGGGGCCCTTAGTGTTATACCCCCAGAGCTGCACTCACTATCTCTGCTGTGCGGCACTGTGTTACTCATGACAAATTACTTATCCTGTAACTGATCCTGAGTTACATCACTGTCTTACTCCCAGCTGTCCTCACTATTCTGCGGCTGGTGCAAGTCACTGTGTACAATACATGACATTACCTTATCCTGGTACGGATCCTGAGTTACATCCTGTATTACCCGAGCTGCGCACTCCTATTCTGCTGCTGGTGCGTCACTATGTACATAACATGGACCGTAACTAAATCCTGTACTGATCCTGATTTAAACTCCTGTATTAATGACCCACCCATGAGGCTTCACTACTATTCTCTGCTGGTGCAGGGTCACTGTGTACATACATGAACAATTACTTATCCGTACTGATACAGTTACATCCTGTATTATACTCCAGAGCCTGCACCACATTCTCGTGGTGCAGCCACGGTTACATACATGACATTAACTTTCCTGTACTGATCCTGATTTACATCCTGTATTATACCCCAAGCTGCACTCATATTCTCTTCTGGTGCAGTCACTGGTGTACATACATGACATTACTTATCCTGTCCTGAGCCTGGGTTAATCTGTAGTATCCCCAGAGCTCACTCACTATCCTGCTGCTGGTGCATACACTGTTTACATACATGACATTACTTAATCCGGACTGGATCCATGAGTTACTCCTGTATTATCCCCAGAGCTGGCACTCACTATTCTGCTGCATGGGGCAAGTCACTGTGTACATACATTACATACTTTCCTGTACTGAATCCCTGAGTTACATCCTTTATATACCAGAGCTGCACTCCTTTCTGCGCTGGGGCAGTCACTGTGTACATACCAGACATTAACTTATCCTGTACTGATCCTGTTTACAACATCCTGTAGTATACACTCCAGAGCTGCACTCACTATTCTGCTGCTGTGCAGTCACTGTGTACATACTGACATTACTTATCCTGTACGGATCCTGATTTCATCCGGTAGATCTGCAGAGCTGCACGCACTATTCTGCTGCTGGTGCGTCAAAGGTAGTACATACATGACATTACTTATCCTGTACTGACCTATTACCTCCTGTATTGAGTATACTCCGAGCTGCCCTCACTATTCTGCTGCTGGTGCGTCACTTGTACATCAATGACATTACTTTATACCTGTACGGATCCTGAGTTAAATCCTGTTTATACCCATAGCTGCACTCCTATCTGCTTCTTGGTTCAGTCCGGTGTACCAATACATGACATTACTTATCCATGTACTATCCTGAGTTAACAATCCTGTATTAATACCCCAGAGCTGCACTCACTATCTGCTTCTGGTGCAGTCACTGTGTACTCAGACATGACTTATCCTGTACTGATCCTGAGTTACATCACTGTAATTATACCAGACTGCACTACATTCTTGCTTCTGGTGCAGTCACTGTGTACATCATGTACCTTACTTACCTGTACTGATCCTGAGTTACATCCTGTATTATACTCCAGAGCTCACTCCTAGTCTGCGGCTGGTGCAGTCACTGTTTACATACATGCAGATGCACCTTATCCTGTCTGATCCTGAGTTTACATCCGTATTATAACCCGAGCTGCACTCACGATTCTCTGCTGGTTTCGTCACTTTTACATACATGACATTACTTATCTGTTGATCCTGCGTTACAATCATTAATACCCCCATAGCTCATCACTCTATTCTGGCTGCTGGTGCAGTCACTGTGTACATACCTGACATGACTTATCCGTACTGATCCTGAGTCATCCTGTAGTTACTCCAGAAGCTGCCCACTATCTGCTGCTGGTGCAGTCACTGTTAACACATGACATGACTTATCCTGTAATGATCCTGTTACAACATCCTTATTATACTCCAGGCTGCACTACTATCGGCTGATATTCTTTGTGGCGCGGCTCCCTGACTTGGTCGCAATGTGGTGAGACATGTGATCACAATGCGGGGCATCGGGATCAGCCCCTTAGTCTTCCCAAGTCAACCCATAGGGCGCGTCACACGTTCGATATAACGCGACGCTAGACGACAAGTGGGAGGGGCTCGGGCCGATCGCATATGCGTTTCCCAGGAAACAGCATGCGATTAACTAACACCGATCGCATGCGTTTCTCTGAGGAAACGCATATGCGATCGCCCAAACTCCGCCCTGTGTGCTATCGTCGCGTTATCGGCGCTGCGGAACGGTGAACGCGCCCGTCGTCGATGTGAACGATTGCCACACAAAACGTGGGAAGAAAGAATAAAACGTGGCACTGGCGGAGAAGGTCCCGCCACAGTGCACCAGACAGCTAATTTGCATAAAGACAAAAATACGGAATTGCCTGGCGGTGGTGACGTTGATTAAAGTGCCTCACCGTTCATTAAGGGTTAGTATTTTTATTTCCACCCCCTTTCCCAATGCTGCAATTTGTAACAGATTAACCATTAGTCACGCAGAGCTGTGATGGCCCCTGTCACCCCCCCCCCCAGTCAGTGTATATGTACACCCATTACGATGAGCCCCACCTGCCGCGATCAAAGTAAAGGTTTAAAAGTTATGGCAGACAATGTAAGGATGAATTCCATCACACTCCAAGCAATGTTCCCCCTAGGAACTCTCCACAGCCTCACATGCAGCCCTCCGGACCCGGAGTGATCCCACTAGACCGGATTTACACTGCGCATTGGGGGGTTGTCAAACTCGGCGGCGGCCACTCCTCACCCCTCTTCCCTCCATGGAAAGGGCGAGACATGTCCTATATTCTTTGTGGCGCGGCTCCCTGACTTGGTCGCAATGTGGTGAGACATTGTGATCACAATCGCGGGCATCTGGATCAGCCCTTAGTCTTCCCAAGTCAACCCATAGGGCGCGTTCACACGTTCTGATATAACGCGACGCTAGCGCACAGTGGGAGGGGCTCGGGCCGATCGCATATGCGTTTCCCAGGAAACGCATGCGATTAATAACCCGATCGCATGCGTTTCAAACGCATGCGATTAATAACCCGATCGCATGCGTTTCTCTGGAAACGCATATGCGATCGCCCCAAACTCCGCCCCTGTGTGCTATCGTCGCGTTATCGGCGCTAGCGGAACGTGTGAACGCGCCCGTACGTGTGAACGATGCCACACAAATACGTGGGAAGAAAGAATAAAACGTGTGCACTGGCGGAGAAGGTCCCGCCCACAGTGCACCAGACAGCTAATTTGCATAAAGACAAAAATACGGAATTGCCTGGCGGTGACGTTGATAAAGTGCCTCACCGTTCATTAAGGGGTTAGTATTTTTTATTTCCACCCCCTTTCCCAATGACTGCAATTTGTAACAGATTAACCCATTAGTCACTGCAGAGCTGTGATGGCCCCTGTCACCCCCCCCCCCCAGTCAGTGTATATGACACCCATTACCTGAGCACTCACCTGCCGCATCAAGGTAAAGGTTAAAAGTTATGGCAGACAATGTAAGGATGAATTCATCACACTCCAAGCACTGTTCCCCCTAGTGACCTCTCCACAGCCTCACATGCAGCCCTCCTGACCCGGAAGTGATCCCCACTAGACCGGATCTCTACACTGCGCATGTGCGGGGCTGTCAAACTCGGCGGCGGCGGTGACAAGGGTTACCAGGCAACGGCTTCGCTTAGATGTCCTACTGTGACGTCAGCAAGGGGGTGGTCACGTGATGCGGAGGGGGCGTCAGAGAGGGAGGTGTTCATATTGTGCGGTAATACGAGGATTACTCTACTTGCAGATGGTAGTAAATAAATGCCGCAGGATGGGGGAGATTATTTCCTGGCGGGTCTCTAAGAAAATATCACACTGTATGAGGATAATGAGGGGAGCAGTGCACAATGCTGGGGGTGTTACTCCACATGGGGGCAGCAGTAGATTAATAATCAGGTCTAAAGGGGATTATACTATGTGTGGGGGAATAAAGGGGATTATACTATGTGTGGGGGTCCTGGGTCTGGTTTGGGGTATAATGATGGAGGGGTCTGGGATCTGAGAATCCCGGGGACTTAGAGGTTCATCTCTTGAAGGTCGTCCCGTATCTTCAAGGGTTTGTATCGTAGCTTCACGTCCGTATCGGCGGCAGTAGCCACATCGCAGCCTCGGTTCCTTTTCGACTCAAAGCGTTCGGTGACTTTGCCGGAGTCGGACGCTGCCTGGCCCCGAGAGTCACGGGAGGAAGTACCAGGAAGCTGTAAGGAAGTATCAGGTGGTTTCTTCCTCTTTGAGGGGGAAGTCACTTCCAGCTTCGCCAGTCGCTCAAGCATTTTGGTCTCATGGTGTCCGCCAGGACGGTGACCTGCTCTGCCAGGACAGCAACTTCTTCGGAAAGCGGAGGCGGTGCCGCCAGTTGAGCGGGGGAAGCGGCTTGAGTGGCTTCTTCTAGGTCCACAGGCTCAGGATCTGGTTGGGGCTCAGCAGGCAAACGCTCTCCGAGGATGTCCATGGGGATCTCCTTAAACTCCAGGAGTGTCGGAGGGACAGCGTTTATGATGCTCATCCAGAAATCCCATTAATTGGTCGGAATTCTCCGTTTATGATGCTCATCCAGAAATCCCATTAATTGGTCGGAATTCTCTGCCTCTTTAGGGTCAAGGCGGATGATGAGGAGACTCTGCGCTGCTGATATGTGTCCGTATCGACACATCATCTTATTATCATCACTGGTTCTTAACCTAATGTGTCCCCCCCCCCCTAAATATTCCCTCCCCGCACCCCCCGGGCACACGTCCCTGTTCTTCTCTGTGGTGATGGAGGCAGTGACTTGTTTCCTCTGCACTTTGCATGAATTAGCGCTGATTTATATGGTGTTTGTTCCCGGCTCCTTATTCTCACACATAATGACAGTAAATGTTACCATAGGAACACGGCAGGTAAGTAGCACATAATGACAGTAAATGTTACCATAGGAACACGGCAGGTAAGTAGCTCCGCATTGTTACCTGTCACCGGAGCCAACACCGAACATCTACATCCAGACCGAGCCGCAGGATAGGAGTAGTAGTACTGTACTGTGCCCATGTGTACAGGATAGGAGTAGTAGTACTGTGCTGTGCCCATATATACAGGATAGGAGTAGTAGTACTGTGCTGTTCCCATATATACAGGATAGGAGTAGTAGTACTGTGCTGTGCCCAGAGCATGGATATGGACAGGACGGACCCCCATAACAGAGACGGTCAGAGACAAGGGCTAGGAAGCAGGATACTGACAGGACCCCCCTAACAGAGACGGTCAGAGACAAGGGCTAGGAAGCAGGATACTGACAGGACCCGCATATCAGAGACAAGGACTAGGCAGCAGGATACTGACAGGACCCCATAACAGAGACGGTCAGAGACAAGGACTAGGCAGCAGGATACTGACAGGACCCCCATAACAGAGACGGTCTGAGACAAGGGCTAGGAAGCAGGATACTGACAGGACCCGCATATCAGAGACAAGGGCTAGGAAGCAGGATACTGACAGGACTCCATAACAGAGACGGTCAGAGACAAGGGCTAGGAAGCAGGATACTGACAGGACCCGCATATCAGAGACAAGGGCTAGATAGCAGGATACTGACAGGACCCCATAACAGAGATAGTCAGAGACAAGGACTAGGCAGCAGGATACTGACAGGACCCCATAACAGAGATAGTCAGAGACAAGGGCTAGGCAGCAGGAGACTGACAGGACCCCATAACAGGGACAGTCAGAGACAAGGGCTAGACAGCAAGATACTGAGAGGACCCCCATAACAGAGACAGTCAGAGACAAGGGCTAGGCAGCAGGATACTGACAGGACCCCCATAACAGAGACAGTCAGAGACAAGGGCTAGGCAGCAGGATACTGACAGGACCCCCATAACAGAGACAGTCAGAGACAAGGGCTAGGCAGCAGGATGCTGACAGGACCCCCATAACAGAGAAAGTCAGAGACAAGGGCTAGACAGCAGGATCCTAACAGGACCCCATAACAGAGACAGTCAGAGACAAGGGCTAGGCAGCAGGATACTGACAGGACTCCCATAACAGAGACAGTCAGAGACAAGGGCTAGGCAGCAGGATACTGACAGGACTCCATAACAGAGACAGTCAGAGACCAGGATTAGGCAGCAGGATACTGACAGGACCTCATAACAGAGACAGTCAGAGAGAAGGACTAGGCAGCAGGATACTGACAGGACCCCATAACAGAGACGGTCAGAGACAAGGGCTAGGAAGCAGGATACTGACAGGACCCGCATATCAGAGACAAGGGCTAGGAAGCAGGATACTGACAGGACCCCCATAAC
>WNYA01000355.1:129907-181216 GCA_019512145.1 Engystomops pustulosus | reverse complement strand
GTTGGTAGGCTATTATACTACACGGGCTGCCAGGCATATACTACCAGGCTGACAGGCTATATACTACAGGGGGCTGGCAGGCTATATACTACAGGGGTGTGGTAGGCTATATACTACAGGGGGTGCCAGGCTATATACTACAGGGGGCTGGTAGGCTATATACTACAGGGGCTGGCAGGCTATATACTACATAGGGCTGGTTGGCTATATACTACAGGGGGTGCCAGGCTATATACTACAGGGGGCTGGCAGGCTATATACTACAGGGGGCTGACAGGCTATATACTACAGGGGGCTGACAGACTATATACTACATGGGGCTGACAGGCTATATACTACAGGGGGCTGGCAGGCTATATACTACAGGGGCTGGCAGGCTATATGCTTACAGGGGGCTGGCAGGCTATATGGCTGTACACAGGGGGCTGGCAGGCTATATACTACAGGGGGCTGGAAGGCTATATGCTTACAGGGGGCTGGCAGGCTATATGCTTACAGGGGGCTGGCAGGCTTTATACTACAGGGGGCTGGCAGGCTATATACTTCCAAAAACATTGTTGGAAGGGCCCCCACCACCCTTAATCCGGCCCTGACCGTAGCAGAGCAGAATGTATCACATACATTGGCTTAGATACTATTGCTCAGTACAACTTTTCACACACGATAGGCTTAGATACAGCAGCTAATTCCACAGTCTCTCAAGAAAGGATTGGATACAGCAGGTAAGCAGCACATATACACTTATGTGTAGACTGTATCACATGTGATGGGGTTTTTTTGCAGCTGAGTTTTGTTTCATTGTGTCAGTGATACTTATTAACCTTTGTATGTGCTTTTACAGACACAAATGCTGTTATCAAGTCTTGAGAAAGATAAAAAGCAAACCTGTGTATCAGAGCTGTACCTTCACCAGGATCAATGGGACCATTACATGGGGAAATACTGATCTCTACCTCTCTTCATACAACCTGCTGTACCACAGAGCTTACAGTCAGTCTCAGCAGTACATAGTGGGGCTTATTTACTAAGGGTCAGTGGAACGCACTTTCGTTGGTATTTGAAAATTTTGATGATTTGCGCCGCTATGACAGGTATTTAACTGGGGATTGTGTCGCACGCGATCGGATTTTGGTGCAACTTTCGTGCGACATGAAATCGGGAGGGGCCATCGGACGTGATTTAACTCTAAAATCGTGTCGCTAGACAATGCACTTACATGCACCAGGAAGAAGAAGGTGAACACATGCAGGATATCGGGCGCACAATCTTTGTGAATCGCGGCAAAGTTCATTGTCGTCAGACAACGCACAGCGGGGATTGCGCAGGACTGGGTAAGTAAATATGCCCCCATGTGTTTTGTGTTTTAAATAATGCAAAACTCACTGCAAAACTCACCATGTTACTTAAATAGACAAGTCCATTTTAAAGCGAAGCTGTCACCAGGAATGTGCTTTTTATCTGGATACAGGTTCCAATAGCCTCTGCTATGGTGATTTTAAAAATTCCTTTTTCAACTTTCTGAATCATTTCGGTAGTTTATATAAGTTATTCACATTACCAGGCTCCCTTCCAGGAGTGTGTGGTGAGTCCCCGCGGAGTGGAAGCTGCAGTCCGCCTGTGTGTGTCAGTCTCCTCCACACTCATCCAGCTCCGTCCCCACTTCCTGTCATGTGGATTGAGCATGAAGTGGAGGGAGCTGGTTGGTGTGGAAGACTGTGTTAGAACGCATGAGGAGACACAGGCACACACAGGCCGCAGCTGCCCCCTCCCTAGGGACTCAACACATGCTGCTGGCAGGGAGCCAGGTAATGTGAAATAAACTTTGTAAATAAGTGAAATGACTGGCAGAATGCTGGCAAAGGCATTTTTAAAATCAGTACAGCATAGGCTATTGGAAAGATGACATTCCTGGTGATAAGTTCACTTTAAAGCATCGATTAAGATGAACATTGTCCTGGTTGCTTATCTAGACACTTACTCCCAAATACATCTCCACTTATTTTACATTAAAATACAAATGAATAGAATCATAAAATATCTAATGTCACTGATATGGAAATGAAGCATCGTTTTATTCCTCCGTTCTCAGCGGGTTACACGCTCCTGTGTCAGACTACATGTATTCAATATGTCCGCTTGTAGCTTTCCTTTAATTGTATGAGGATATTTTGCACATTGCTTATATTTTGCACCAGGGAAGAAGAAGACAACAATCATGTGCTATGCACCCGCTTAGTATTAGAGAAACAACTGCCTCCTGATCCAATGAGTCTGGATGGAGATTTCCCATGAGAATGAATCTTTTAAATCTACTTTGGAATATCTTGTTATAAATTTCTATAATTTGTATTTCAAATAAAATGGAATCTCCTGCTTGTGAGTGTCTATTAACCCTTTCTATGGAGCATATTTACAAAAGAACATCAATTTGACATTGTTTTTCACGTAAAAATATACTGTAACGCCAGCACAAGCAGGACGACGCCGTAGAAGAAGTACCCTTAATGTGCGCCATAATAAGTTGACATGGTGGTCAATAAGGAGTTAACTTTTGCATATTTTAATAGCAATGTAATTAGGAAATTATTCTCTTCTGAGCTGTTGGATAGCCCCCTTCCCCAGCACATGTCACCTTCCCCAGCACATGTCCCCTTCCCCAGCACATGTCCCCTCCATTTATGTACATAGACCCTTCCCAAGCACAGCACATGTCCCCTCCATATATATAGATAGCCCGCAGTACAAAATAAAATAAAAATAAACAATTATACTCACCTTCCTGTGCTCCCTGCAGCCTCCTCCATGCTCCTGTTCTGCTCCAGGGCGCTGCTGGATGTGACATCCTCCTTTCTATGACCCAGGTACCATTGTCTAAGCAACGATGGCTGCTCAAAGGATGCAGGCAGCAGAAACATCCTTAAGGACGAACACATCGTCCATATACAGTAAATGTATACAGTACACATGGCACTACACAGTGCACATATACAACACATGTGAACATATAGCACACATATTAGCATAACACACACACTGCAGATAAATATATTTTCCTTTGTACACATTTAATGAAGTTCGGCAGCAGTAGAAGGGGATGCAGCGGTAGCCACAATTTCCTTACACAACTTCCAGTGCAGGAGGAGCCTGGGAAGGGACGAGGAGGCGGATGAATGCAGCTTCTGATCACTGGAGCTTCTTTCTGCCTATTAAGGTGCAGCAGAGAGATCTCCATCCTCCGATCCACAGGTGATTCCTCCTCTGCTTCCTGCAGAGAGAATGCAGTGATTGTGATGGAGCCCTGGGCAACTGTCCACTTTGCCCATCCCTTTCATGCGCGCCAGATTCTCGAGATTTAAAGGGCCAGCATGCCGCTACTTGGCGCTGGCCACCTGGAAAGCCAATAAATAGCCAGCCTCTTCCCTTATGCCTCACCGGATCTTCATGCCTTGTGCCTTAGAGAAAGCTCCCGATGCATTTATGGTGATTTCCCATTGTGACCTCGGCTCCGTTCCTCTGCTGTCAGCCCTGACCCTCTGCTCTGCTACTGACTACGATCCTGTGCTGCCTGTCCAGACCTGCTGCCTGTCCCCGACTACGATTCTGCTTTACGACTTTGTAGTTTGCACTGGCCTCCACCGCGGACAAAGTTGTGCCCGTGAAGGGACCTGGTGGTATCACGCCACAGCAAGTCCAACCCGCTTTGCGGCGGCTCTGGTGAAAACCGGGTGGCACTTAGACTCCGCTTCTAGGAGTTGGTTTACGCCATCTTCCATGGTGCTCCAGTGGAGCCAGACAGTAATTTTTATACAGGGGCTATATATATATAAGTAAATCAGAGGGGGCTATATATATATATATCGATTAATTGAGGGTATGTTAGACAGGATGGTCTTGGTCTATACTAGGGGGTCATTCTCATTTATTCTAGACCTTTATGTTTCAGGGTCTGCAACTAAAGACACTGGATGTGATACAGACGCAACTTGAAGCAACTGTCCACCACGTTTGGGGGTCTCTAAATGTAGTGTAAAGGACTGACAAACTCCTTCATGTTATTTTAGTGCTTTATTCTTTATTTCACATCATGCAGTATAAATATCTCTGAATGGAGATCAGGATGACACATCTGTCCCGGGTCTAGGTCCATGCAATCTCTCCATAGAGAAGGAAATGACGCTGTTCCTGCCTTCCTCCAGGATAGTGGGACCAGAGATGGCAGCAGCACTGGAGGCATTGGGTGGAACCTGCAGGAGACAAGACCAGGTAACATTGTTACTGGTGAGTAACCATCATCTTTACATTGCTGGGAGCCTTCCAAATGGGAAAGGAGCAGCATAACATGGAGGAGCCTTACCATGGATCCAGGTGATGTCTCATTGAGTGGAGCAGCATCTGGTCGGCTGTTGCAAAAGACAGGGCAGGGGACTTGTCCTCTTCCAGTATCTTAAGTTGAAAGTCTACCCCCAAGGTCAAGTGTTGGCAGAGTGGAGCAGAACATTTCTCCTCTTCCGGGTCCCATTGCTGTTGCGGATCACTCGGGACATGCCGGCCTGTGTAATGTCAGGATGAAAGTCATCAAAATGATGTCAGCAGAAAGGGGGCACATTGGAATTTAGAGTCTCAAGTCACTGAAAAGATATTCAGTTTAGAGAAGAGCCGAGACCTCTGTGAGCTCAGGAATTCACCATCCAGAGATGTGACAAGTCACTACTAACATGAAGGAGAAATACTATCCCAGGATAAGACTGACTTGGTGGAGGATAAACAGTTCATGAAAATGTAAAAGACCTAATGCCCAGGGGTCTAGAAAGATCCGGAGAAGAGATCATCAGTAATGAGAATAGAGGAGCAAGACACCCAAAGAGGAAGTTCTCATTGTGGGGACATGTAATATGGCTTCATTGTTATTTGTAGTTGAAGGTTTTGCTAGTCCAGTCTCTTCAGATCTGTGTTTTGGCCCAGTATTGCTCCTATGTGGGTTGGTGGACTTAAGAATTATAAGATTACCTGATGAAAGTGGCAAATTTTTGGTGTGTCTTCTATTCCACGGTGTCTATACTGATACAACACAGGAGGAATCTGAGGAACCTGCAGGAGACAAGACCAAGAGACTGATGAGACCTGACGTGGAGACCCTCTACCATAATCTCTATCTGGTCTCATAGGGGAGGAGTAAAGAGGACTTTACAAAGTCATGTACTTACCTTGAAGGTCTTCTCTCTGCTCCACTGCTGCTTCTGCTGCAGAAAGATAATAATTCACATTAATAACTTCACTGCATGGGAAATATAGAGGAGACCCTGGTACTAGAACATGTACCCCCCTCCTATCCTGCCCAAGAAGAGCACTGAAACACATTGGGGCTCTTTGTATATACATTTGCGCTCCATCCATATACAGAGAGCGCCCCCTACAGATCACTATACATAGAGAGAAACTGAAGTATCACTTACCTCTTCCTGCTGCTTCTCTGCAGACACTTAGGTCTCCACCACCTGCGTCTCGGCCTAAAGGAAAAATAAGTAGATAAATCATCTCCATGTCACGGGTGGAGGACGGACCCCAGAATCTTTCTATACATTGATATTTTCTGGTTCATGTTCTGTGGATACTGAGAGCAGCAGAGCTCAACGCAAAAAGTATGTGACCCCCCAGGTTCACTGTAGCAATATAAATACAGTCTGACTTATTATATATATATCCTTACTGGAGAGACTCCTCGCTGGCCCCGGCCTCCATCACCTCCTGCCCTAAAGGTCTATAACAGAAAATATGGAGATCAATTATTACTAAGTATATATACAGTATATAGGGCCACATTTAACACTTTTGTGCGCCTAAGTGTAGTAGTTGCGCCTAAATTCAGCCGCACTGTTTTGCCAGAATTATCACAAGCTACAACCATCTGTGATAAGTATATTTTCTGCCTCTTATTAATCACTTTACTTTAACACAGTTTAGGCGCAATTTTGGCGCAGTTTAGGCGCAATGTTAGATTCGGGCACTTACATGTCATCCTGCTACAAGCTCCTCTCTGCTTCTCCCACAGCCCAGAATGAAGATAACACTCACAGCAGCACCCAGGTGTGTGACACCCTGCACCCAGTGATCTCCTCAGCAGGGGCTTCTCCTGGAGGGGATCCCCCAGTGCTGGTCTCCTGCTGCACCCCTGTAATTCTGCACAGTATCCCCCTCAGATACTGGTGATCCTGTGCAGAATTACATGGGGGACACTTGTATGTAGTATCTGCAACATTCTGCAAACTTGTGCAAACTTCTCTTGCTCTTGCTGTGAGCTCAGGTTTTGCAGAATGTATTGTAAATAGAAGGTGATGATCTGTAAATAGTCTGCAGCTCCTGTCTGTAATGTATCTAATGTATCTATTATATGTTCCAGTGTCTGCAGTGTATCTAATGTATCTATTATATGTACTAGTGTCTGCAATGTATCTAATGTATCTATTATATGTTCCAGTGTCTGGCTGAGCTCTGCTGCTAGAAATGAGCTCTTCTGCAAAGGGGCTCAGTGCTTTCTTCTCAGTTAACGCCACCTTCGGGCTGGAGTGTTTTTGCGCCCGTTTTTTGCGCCTAAATGCAAAAGTCGCACGTGATGAATATCATTAGGCGCAGCAAAACATCTGGAATTGAACGATAGATGAGGGAAAGGTGGTTATTTTAGCTGCGCGGCTAATTTGACGTTTAATCGCAAAAATGGCGCAAAAACGGTGCGCCTAAACGAAAAGGCGCAAAAACAACAGAAAAAAGTGATAAATGTGGCCCATAGTCCGTATATAATCAGTGTATAATATCTGAACTCTGTAATCACCTTCTTGCAATCACTATTTCTTCTTCCTCCACCTCAACAGCCACTTCCTCCACCTCCTGTGGCTCCTCCTCCTCTTCCTGCAGCTCCTCCTCCACCTCCTGTGGCTCCTCCGCCTCTTCCTGTGGCTCCTCCTCCTCCTCGCTATATGATATAAAACAAAAAAATATTTCGCTGTTAATAAATCAGAATTTTTTATTCGTTCATATAACAGAAAGGGATGAACCACAATAATTCACTGTGTGACACAGAAAATTGCAATTTATAAGATTTAATAAAGTTAGTGAGATAATAAACTTACATGGTATCAAGTCTGAACGGTGTCAGCTTCATCACTGTTCTTATCCTAAAATAGAAAATACAGCGCTGGTTACTGTAACTGCCCTACACTTGTTCCCGATATACCCCTCATGTCCCCCATATGCCCCTTTTGCCCCTTATGTCCCCCATCTACCCTTCATGTCCTCCATTTGCCACTCATGTCCACTATATGCCAGTAACAAATATAACCAAAATATCTTCTTATTATACCTTGTGTCCCATATATACTGTATATCTGATGTTTGCCAAATACCCCTCATCTCCCCAATGCTAAATGACTGGTTCCCACTATATGAATTCATATAATCTATAAAGTATCCAAAGAATTAACCCCTTGGACCCCGAATCTTCTACAGAATAATAGTGTAATGTAATTACCGTACTGGCTGGTCAGACATGGCCACGCGCTGCCACCACCTGTAGGGGATATGATGAGATACATGATATATACAGGGCAGGAGATTCTCAGTCATAGACAAGATACAATGTAACATCACTATGTATTCCCATAGATACAACCAATCCGATTGTGTACAAGCCATTGCTCCTCTATGTCCTGTGTTACACTGGGATGGGTATTGGGGTCTTTCCGCTATGGATGCCCCATGTATGATGGTGACGCTGGGGATCATGGAGGTCAGGAGATTATAAGCTGCATATTATAGATTGGTCTTTCCTCTCCATAATGGAGTAAATTGAAGGCGGAGCCGTTACCCATAGCATCTGCCTTCATGTGTATAAAGCCCCTAAGTTAAATAATTAAATCAGTGACTTATCTCAAAATATAAATGATTGGACTGATTTACTTACATCTCCATCTCCTCCTCCTCCTCCTCGTTGTTACCCTCCTCTTCATCACTCTCCTCCTGCCTGATGTAAATCGCCTCCACCTCTGTCTCTTCCACCTCCTCCTCATCCTCTCCGATGTAACCCTCCTCTTCATCACTCTCTTCCGGCCAGATGTAAATCACCTCTACTCCTGTCTCTTCTATATCTTCCTCTCCGATGTTATCCTCCTCCTCATCACTCTCCATCTCCTCCACCTCCACGTTGTTATAATAATCCTCCATCGCCATCTCCTCCACCTCCGTCTCCTCCATCACCTCGTAGTCATCCATTCTATAAGATAAAAGAGATAGTAAGTGCCCAGAACATCCTCTGCGATCCCTACAGATGGAGACATGATGGACATCATCAACCTGTACCCAAAATCTCACCCTAAGATCTGAAGACTTCCAGATTCCCTCTATAATACTTATCTTTACCATTTTATTTTCCATCATATCTTTAGTCCCCTCTCAGTGTCCTCTTTACTATTTCTGACTTTCAGGTCCACGATATATAACAACCATAGAGGACCCCTACAGCACCCAACACCCTCAGTATCACCTCAATGCTACCAATACCCCACATGTAAGTGCCCCCCAGATCTATCCTGGAATACAAGGCCCAGTCACATCCCAACCAGAGGCATCATGTATAGGGGATCCTATAGGGGGGTCATCTGCCTCCTGCTGTCTCACAGGTTATGGGAAGTTATGGGAATAGTTTACTATTGTTCTCTATGGAGCAGATAGCAGTGAGATAAGAAGCGCTGCCCATCCCCGGGCCCCAGGTACATACATCATAGGGCCCATCCCCAGGATATAACATGTAACCATGGTCCCTACTCCTGCCTGATCCCTACAGCAGCAGCTTCACTACATGAACAGCTCAGGGATAATGCACATAATAATGTCCCCATCTACACTATGACAACTCTGCCTGGAAAACCACATAATGTACAGGAATAGAAAAGTAACAGTTCAGTAAAAGTTTCATGAAAAGTTACCAATGTGGCCTCATAATACACTTTATAATAAGAACACAGTCACTTATACACTTTCCTCCCATTCTCCATAGTTATCAGTAATATATAGGTCTCCCAAACAAAACTCTGAAAGGTTTTACCAGATATATTTCCCAATATACATCTGTCAGCCACCACTAGGGGGCGCTCACTACATACAGACTTATACAGCTATTATTATACACAGTGGCAGCTGTATACAGAGAGCTCCCCCTAGTGGTGGCTGCAGGAAGACATTGTACATTTACAGAAAAGATGAACTTACCGCAATCTCACTCTCTAACTCACCAACACCAACTCTACAACAGAGGAGAAGGAAAGAAGTGTCCATTACTGAAGAGGAGGAGACATGATAGAAGAGAATGAAGGACATAACATGAGCAAATAAGACACAGCGGACTTACCTCCAACACCTACAGCAAACCCTCAGAGGCTTCTAAGTTCCGCATCTCCTTATATACCCGCGTGATGTCATAATTTGGGAGGGAGGAGTCAACAGCACAAAATTCCATGACATCATAAGCAGCAGAAGCTTTTCTAGAATGGTAAGGCAGCCTATCAAAAAGCAGGTTGATATGAGGGGAGGGGCCAACAGCACAACATTCCATCACATTATATTTTCAATAAACTTTATTTACAGTGTTTCGTTTGGCACAACATTATGGAAATAATATCCCTGGTTCTATCACTATTGGTAATAATAACAGATTCTGTGGTTTTGGGGATTGTACATAAAGTCTCTGTATAACGGGAGGAGGATTATTACATAGTTATGTCATTTCTTCTGTAATTCCTTTCTTTTCCTTATAATAAATATAATAATAACAGAAAAAGCCAAGAACTAGAAGAATAAACTGATGATAAGTGAAAGACATAGAAACAAAGAGCAGGTTATAGTAACAGATACATAGAAGAGTAAAGGACAATTACTATTAGTTACTATCACTGACATCTCCGCCATCTTTATGTAAAGGGACAGAACCGAGCGAGAGGAAAAACGCTGATGTCATCTATTTTTACTTTCTTTTTCGATATCGATTTCCGCTCATCAGAATAGGCACAGATATCTCTCCTCACTTTTAGCAACATCTTTACTATGAAGTATTGTCTAATCTGTCTTCTTTAGGCTTATTATAACTCTTTAGGGCAGGAGGTGATGGAGGCCGGGATGTGCGAGGAGTCTCTCCAGTAAGTATATAGAATAAATAGGAATGAATTCACATTGCTGGAGTCCTCGTGGGGGTCACATACTTTTCTGTGTTGAGCTTTGCTGCTCTCAGCATCGATAGAACAAGACCTTGACTCCTGTCTGGTGAATTCTGTGCTAAGGCCCTGAGAGCCACCAGTGCCGTAGATCCACCACCCCTGATCTATAGTGTTTTGTGATATACATCGGGGCACATTTACTTACCTGTCCTGACCCGTTCCCCGAAAGTGCATTGTCCGTGTATAATGAATGCCTTGTGCCGCGATTCACTGGGGTGCACGATATCCTGCATGTGTGGCTTCCCCGCTCAGGTCCGCCGGAGTTCACCTTCTTCTTCCTGGTGCATGTAAGTGCATTGTCTTGTGACACAATTTGAAAGTCCCAATCATTCGGATCATCCGAAGGCCCGCCCCACGATTCCAGTCGCATGAAAGTCAGCGCAGCTGCACCACACACAATCTGATAGCGTGCGACACAATCCCCAGTTAAATAATTGTCACAGCGGCGCAAATCTGGAAAACAAAAGTGCAGCCGCGGACCCTTAGTAAATAAGCCCCATTCTGCTTATTAGTTCTGTGTCTGTATGGACCTATAGAAATGATTACTGTACACAGAGAGAAGATTCTGACTGCATATCCGCAGTAATTTCCCCAGCTATAGAAACAGACTTAGAACAGACTTTATTACTAGAAAAACATTCAAGAAAAACACACAGCGCAATACAATTACAGGCAGTCCCCGGGTTATGTACAAGTTAGGTTCTGCAGGTTTGTTCTTAAGTTGAATTTGTTTCATAGTCGGAACTGTATATTTTAGAATTGTAACCCCCCCAAATCTTTTTTGGTCTCTCTAAAAATGTTGCATTGTCATAAGAACCAGGATTAATAATGAAGCTTCATTACAGACACCTGTGATAACTGTTATAGCTGATTATTGTAGCCTAAGGCCGCAGTCATCCATACCTCCCAACATTTGGGAAAAGGAAAGAGGGACAAAATGGCGGCACGCGTAGTGTGCCACGGCGAACCCCCTAAGCCACACCCCCAATCACTCCCTGGCCACGCCCCAAATTTTAGCCATATTAAAAATAATAAAAATCATAATTTAAAAAAAAAAAAAAAAAAATATTATCCTCATTGGGATTTGAACCCAGAACCTGCAGTGTCCATGTACAATAATAACACAGCGCCTCAACCCACTGAGCTATAACCTCAGTGATTAACAAGTGGAGAATTTTGGTAACTAAGAACTATGACTATATACTGCCTTGGTATATAGGGAGGGATCTTCTCAGATTATTGTAATTATTGAGACTATTATTATTATTATTATTATTATTATTGAGATGATTATTATTATTTTTACCATTATTAATAATCATCTCCATAATAATAAAATTTATAATAATAATAATAATAGTCTCAATAATTACAATAATAATCCCTGAGAAGATCCCTCTCTATATATCAGTGCATTAGTCTGTATCACAATGTAACACTGGCAGATAACATGTCTTAGTTACCAGAAATCCTCAGCTCTGTATCACTGGGCTTATAGCTCAGTTAGTTAGGCTCCTGTCTATGGTGCAGAGGGTCCCAGGTTCGAATCTCAGCCTGGCCAAAACTTTATTTAATTTAATTATATAAAGAGCTTGTGTCTGGGGAAGCCCTGGAGACCATATATGGACAGATAGAGATCTGAAGCTGATGACTTGGTCCCTGCTCTCTCCGCTAAGCCCGACACTTCTCTGAAAAGGATTCCCTCCCGATGTCTGCTCTGGGGAAGCCTAGGAGATGCAGTGACCATATATGGACAGATCTGAAGCTGATGACGTGGTCCTTGCTCTGCGCTAAGCCCGACACTTCTCTGAAAAGGATTCCCTCCCGATGTCTGTAGAAGCCATTCTGTACTGTGAGTTCAGACTTTCAAAGTATTTACTATGCGGGGACACAGCGCCGGGACACAGCGGGACCTGGGGGGAGAATCCGTGACAATATCATAGCTGCCCGTGACGCGGGGCAGGGGTACGAAAAACGGGAAAGTCCCGTCAAAATCGGGACGGTTGGGAGCTATGGTCATCACACGACGCTAGCGCACAGGGGGCAATCCTCGGCTGGAACGCACATGCATTTCCAGAGAAACGCATGCGATCGGTTTATCAATTGCATCGTTTCCCTAGAAACGCATGTGCGTTCGGGCCGAGGACCTAGCGGTATGTGTGACCACGGCCTAAGGCTAAAGTGTAGTAAATTGCCCCTCCCAACCATCCCGCTTTCAGCGTGACAGTCCCGTTTTTTGGGCTCTGTCACGCTGCCACGGAGGGAGGAGACAATGTCCCTGGCCCCGCCCACTTTTCACGCTTTGTCCCGCCTCCTCCAGACCCCGTAGTTTAGAGCTGCAGAGCAGCCAAGGCATGGGGGCCGGGAGGAGGCGGGACCAGCCTCTGCTACCTCCTCACATGATGTCTGCACCAATCATGTGAGGAGGTAGCTCCGCCCCCTGCTGGCCACGCCCCCTCCGCGAGTCATTCAGACTCCAGCCCGGGAGAAGATGGAATGAGTGCAGGTAAGAGACTGAGGGGACAGGGGGGGCACAGGGAGAGGAGCCAGGAGGAGGATAGAGGACAGGGGGGGGTGGGGGCTGGAGGCTACAGGAGGAGGACAGGGGGCTGGAGGTTACAGGAGAAGGACAGGGGGGACTGGAGGCTACAGGAGGAGGACAGGGGGGGCTGGAGGCTACAGGAGGAGGACAGGGGGGGGCTGTAGGCTACAGGAGGAGGACAGAGGGGCTGTAGGCTACAGGAGGAGGACAGAGGGGCTGTAGGCTACAGGAGGAGGACAGAGGGGCTGTAGGCTACAGGAGGAGGACAGAGGGTCTGTAGGCTACAGGAGGAGGACAGAGGGGCTGTAGGCTACAGGAGGAGGACAGAGGGGCTGTAGGCTACAGGAGGAGGACAGGGACTGGAGGCTACTAGAGGAGGACAGAGGGGCTGGAGGCTACAGGAGGAGGACAGGGGGGCTGTAGGCTACAGGAGGAGGACAGAGGGACTGGAGGCTACTAGAGGAGGACAGAGGGGCTGGAGGCTACAGGAGGAGGACAGGGGGGCTGGAGGCTACAGGAGGAGGACAGGGGGGCTGGAAGCTACAGGAGGAGGACAGGGGGGGCTGGAAGCTACAGGAGGAGGACAGGGGGGCTGGAAGCTACAGGACGAGGCTGCGGGAGGACAGGAGAAGGCTGCTGGGTGCTGCTGGAGGACAGGGGGAGGCTGCTGGGTGCTGCTGGAGGACAGGGGGAGGCTGCTGAAGGACAGGGGGAGGCTGCTGGGTGCTGCTGGAGGACAGGGGGGGCTGCTGGGTGCTGCTGGAGGACAGAAGAGGCTGGAAGTGGCTAGAGGACAGGAGGAGGCCGTGGGACAGGAGGAGGAGGCTGGAGGACAGGAGGATGCTTGAGTAGGCTGGGGGACAGAAGGAGGTCAGAGGACAGGAGAATTCTGGAGGGGGAAACTGGAGGGTGAGGTCGGAGGAGGAGGCTGGAGGACAGGAGGAGGATGGAGGACATGGGGATCACAGGAGGAGGATGGAGGACAGGAGGCTACAGGAGGAGGATAGAGAACAGGGACCACACCATATGAGGAGAGGTGGGGGTAGGAGTACAGATAGGATTATGTGTAAGTTTGGGGAGATAAATAAAAGTGGAAAACCAAATATAAAGGAAGGATAAAATTAAAGAGGGGTTTTATATGTTGCAGATTTTCATTAGGGGGTATTAAACGGGTCCATGGGGGGGGGGGGCAAAGTAAGGGGCACTGTACTATGTGGGGAACGTCAAGGTCGATATTATACTATGCTTGTGGGTGGGACAATGGGCGTGGTTTAGAAAAGTGGGAGGGGCTTTTGTCCCTCTTTCTCTAGTCCAAAAGTTGGGAGGTATAGCCAACATCCAGAGGTCCGTTTGTAACTAGGGGTCGTCTGTAAGTCGGGTGTTCTTAAGTAGGGGACCCCCTAAGTCATGAAATAAAAATAAAAATGAATGTGAGTTACACTATTGAATTTCTCCGTTATGAGCCACAGCGTGTCCTGGAATACAACCTGGAGCTGGATGGGATAATGATTGCAGGAAATCCTGGAATACACAGACTCGCTGCTCAATGGTAAATCAAGTTTAGTATTTATTACGTTACTAAATCAGACAACACGTTTCGGGAATAGTTGGGGCAGGAGGTTGCAATTTTGTTTAGATAACTTGTCATGACTAGTCCATGGCTGAGCTCTGGACACAGGAAACAACCACATATCCCTTAGCTTAACCACCCACCTAACTAATAAAATACAAAGACAAATTTTTTGTTGGAAAGGTGAATGGTCACAGCTTTATTAATGTTCTTGAAATACAATCTGAAAGATAAAATTTACATTATTTAATATTAACAATATATTTTCTGATAGCAGAGCTCTTGGCAACAACCGCAAATTATCCTGTCATTCTTAATTGTAACAACCTCTCCGATAAACCAGTCTCCATATAACCAAAATTGCACGCTCAGCGCACGAGGACCACACCCCCAGCTCCACTCGCCGCCAACCTCCTGGCTGAGTGGCGAACGAAGATGTGGCCCTAGACCAACCATTGGAGACAGTAAACAATGGGGCAGATTTACTTACCCGGTCCGTTCGCGATCCAGCGGCGCATTCTCTGCGCTGGATTCGGGTCCGGCCAAGATTCACTAAGGTAGTTCCTCCGCCGTCCACCAGGTGGCGCTGCTGCGCTGAAGTCCGCTGGAATGCCCTGAAATTCACCGGCCTATACCTGGTGAAGGTAAGTGTAATTTTCGCAACACATTTTTTTTCTTAAATGCGGCGGTTTTTCAGAATCCGTCGGGTTTTCGCTCAGCTACGCCCCCCGATTTCCGTCGCATGCATGCCAGCGCCGATGCGCCACAATCCGATCGCATGCGCCAAAATCCCGGGGCAATTCAGGTACAATCGGCGCAAATCGGAAATATTCGGGTAACACGTCGGGAAAACGCGAATCGGGCCCTTAGTAAATTACCCCCAATATCTTCCTCCCGGTTAAACCCCGGGTAAAACATATCTTGTTTTAATCAAACCACCATCTTTGAATTATAGTGGCTACATAGTATAACCACAGCTTTACCTTCCAATTGGCTGTTGCCAAGAGCCCGCCACCTTGCAATATGCATCCTGACTATCCTGACTATCCCATACCTAACAAATAAATACTAATGCTACTTGTATCCCAACTCTCACAACGCACAAACGTGCACCCTGTACAAAACAAAACTAATGGGAGGGAGGGCGGGACAAAATTTTTTATAGCTAGAATGAGGCATGCCCTTCCTGACTACCACTTATAAAACTTCATAGCTCCACCCCCTCTTCTGACAACCTCCTATCGCCTGACTTGCATTCTCCACCCCCCAATAATTCCACCCACAACATATGGCTCCTTCCCAGCCCAGACGGTCATGCCCTCTCTCTGCCCACCTGCAGCAGGCTCCGCGCTCACAGTATATGGGATGTGTGGAACCACTGGATCACCATGGGAGATGGTACTAGCCGACACCTGGGACCCGAGTCTAAGTGGCACCCAAGTCTTCACCAGAGCCCGCCGCAAACTAATGAGAGGCAGCAACTAAAACATTGAACCAGGGAGGTCTGATAAGATGCGGCAGGGGAATCTATTTCATATAAAGGTATTGATAAAGTCTATTTCATGATATCATGATGGTGGCCGTAACACATACTCACTGATGAGAGCCCCACAGATCACAAAAACAATGGGCACAATGGGATCATTTTAAAACAGGGTCCATGAAAAAAATCCTTACTTTGCACCAGGGGCAGATTTGCGCATAAAAAGTCTCAAAAATAAGCAAAAAAAAGTCATACATAAGACAAAAGTCCCATGGAACATCGGGAAAATAAAGATACATAAGGCGCAAGGTGCAGAGCATGGTGTACTTGAAAAACGACAGCAAAAGTCGTGGTGAAAAGTCGCAAAAATGAGACAATTTAACTAGAAGAAATAAAGATACGTCTCCCCAATGACATCTTGCACAGCTCTATAGAATATGTTGCAATTCTGTTTTTCAGCCAAGTACATGGCACAAAATACTAAATGGTGCTGCTAGAAAATAAAATTTGTCTCACGTATAAAAAGCCAACATAAAGCTTTATAAATTTAAAAAAAATCTATGAGTTACGGCTTGTGGAAGGAGAAGAGTTAAAAACGGAAACGCAAAAAAAAAATCATGCATTAGCACCTTTCCCCTCTCCAAAAAACTTTCCCAGAGCTCTGTGGGAACACTGGCAGAGCGTCTGCGTGATGGACACACTAACAATAGCCAATGGTGGAAAACCACCTCGGTGACTGCTCTGGCAACAATTAAGATTTTAACGTAAATTGGTTCGATCCGACTCTGTAATTAAAATGATCTAATAAACCTTAGAGTTTTATATCCTTGGAATTCTGGGATCAGAGAGAGTGGCCCTTCACTGTAACCAAAAAATTATGCAAGAGAATGAATCTAACAAATGTGACAGCAGTCACCAGGACTTAAAGGACATCTACCATCAGGATAATGGATTATAAACCAAGTACATCTATATGCTTGTGTGTGCCCCCTTTGTCAGGATCTGCTCTTCTTTAAGCTTTTTATGGTTTAGTTTTTACAAAAAATGGCTTCAAAATGAGCCTGAGGGGCTCCACGCTCCATAAAAGTTAATAGAACCTGGAGCCCCTCAGTCTCATTTACATAATTTTTAAGGCATATTTTCTTAAAAATTAAAGGCATAAGAAGTTAAAAGAAGAGCAGATCCAATAAAGGGGGCACCCACCAGCATGTAAGTGTATTTGGTTTATAATCCATGATCCTAATGGTAGATTTCCTTTAAGAGAGAACTACTCCTGCACCCATCACCCCTAATCCAACCAGAATATTCTCCAGTATATTACATATTGTAACTTCATGTTTATCCTGAAAATATTATCTAATAATTCACAGCTAACTCTAGAACCTAAAACCTTAGTTAAATACTACCTCCTACATACAATACTATAATACTGCTATAATACAGCACAGGTGGGTGTGAACCACTCATCGACTGATAGAAAAGACATAGAAGAAATAGAAGATGGAGAGGAGAAAATGTTCTATTGTCTGGGCTCCATTATAACACACGTTCTGTATTTGAGTTTCCTTTCCCTCCATTGTTTCATCATCTGCTAACCCTATTGTTCCCTCTGGGTCTTGGTGACTTTCTCCTGATTTCTTATCTCCTTGTGTCCGGACACTTAGCACCTTCCATTATGATCAGCTCTAAAATACCGGACAACTGGACCCTAACAATGAGTCTGGTTAGAAGGACGGATACAAAAGTTGTTCTTGGACAACTGACCTCCAGCCCACAATGTAATCCATAATGTCCCACTATAGGTGCTATAGGGCAGAGCCCCGGAGGAATATTTCAGGATCTCCATATCTGCTTCACACGGGAATTAGAGGTCATTTTCAACAAAGAAGTAACATAATGCTAGTTACCACACATTGGGGCAGATTTACTTACCCGGTCCATTCGCGATCCAGCGGCGCGTTCTCTGTGGAAAATTCGGGTCTTCCGGCTATTCACTAAGGTAGTGCGCCCGATGTCCACCAGGTGTCGCTGCTGCACTGAAGTCCGTCGGAGTTCACGATCCGTTGCTGGGTGCAGGTAAGTGCGTGTCAAGCGACACTTTTTTAAAAAAAAATACAGCGGTTTTTCCAAATCCGTCGGGTTTTCTGATGGCCACGCCCCCGATTTCCGGTGCATGCATGCCGGCGCCGATGTGCCACAATCTGATTGTGTACACCAAAAACCCGGAAAAACATGATTCGGGCCCTTAGTAAATGACCCCCATTGTGTTTCAAGTTTCAGTCCATGCGCATCTTATGAAAGTCTCACAGGTCTTTAATGATTGAGTAATTAATTGTTTATTGTTGATGCTAATTAACTTTGATTATGCCTAAGGAATTAAACTCGATTTGAATGTTGTGTTACCGTAGAACGATATAAATAACTAATAATTTCATAAAGCATCTTAAGATATGGCATTGGTTAAAAAAGCTTACTTAACAAAAAAAAACAAGTCAGTCTGCGGTGATAGGTAAAACATGGCACCACCTCCTTTCTGTGATAACTAAATAAGTTAACACAACTTAAGTCATGTTAATCAAAATATAACTACTATAAAAGTTCCCCTATGTACAGGAATATAACTACTATAATACTGCCCCCTATGTACAAGAATATAACTACTATAATACTGCCCCCTATGTACAAGAATATAACTACTATAATACTGCCCCCTATGTACAGGTGACACTGCTGTATGATACTAGTGTATGGTGACACTGCTGTATGACACTACTGTATGGTGATACTAGTGTATGGTGACAGTGCTGTATGACACTAGTGTATGGTGATACTGCTGTATGACACTAGTGTATGGTGACACTGCTGTATGACACTAGTGTATGGTGATGCTGCTGTATGATACTACTGTATGGTGACGCTGCTGTATGACACTATTGTATGATACGTCTATCACTGCTCTGCCCCTCAGTGATCTGCATTCTCCTGGTTTCTCTCTTTATTACACCAGATATCGGATCCTACAGTCTCCTTCTGGTTGCTGTGATTGATAAAATATGGCGTCCTCCCTGCTCACCCTCCTGGGAACCTGTAAGTACAGTCTAGGACACTATAAATAAAGTTTATTGAATAAAACACTTGGCGGACAGTGAGCAGTTAGCGCTCATGAGTTATGGAAGCTGCATTGGGATTGGTTGCTAAGGGCAATAAATGTGTCTGACCCAAAATGTCAAAAAACTTTATTTATAATGTCCTGGAGAGATTTTCATGTCATCCCTATAGTCTTAGTATATCGGATCTCTAGAGACGCACAGCACGTCAGTATATTTGCCTAAGTCATATCATTCCAATATGGAGAATATAATTATCATCGTCAGATTAACCTAAGGACTGTACGAGCCCCCCGTGCAGGCAGGAACTGTCACCGCCGGGACCTTGCTCTAACAGTCTGGATCGGAACTCCGTTCTGATCCGTCTGTTAACCCCTTCCATCCAGCAGTCAATGCTGCGACCGTGGGACCGATGTACCTTCAGTGTGACGGGGCTCCCTCTCCTCCCAGCACCCCACAATGCAACAGCAAAAATTAAAAAAAACACTAAAAATAAAAAAATGTATAATCATTAAAAATAAAATTCATAAAAATATCTCAAAAGCCCCTCACACATATAAAACAATAAATAATTTTTAAAAATGTGAAATTAAAAAACACAACATGTTAGGAATCACCACGTCTTAAAATGTCCAATCTATAAAGATAGAAACACGGTTATTCCCGGCGGTGAACCCCGTAACGGAAAAATGCGCTCAAATGTCCGAATCGACACTTTTTTGCCGTTTTTACAACACATAAAAATATAATAAAAAGTGATCTTAAGGTCACACAGTCCCCAAAATAAACCGTCAGCTCTTCCCAGAAAAAAATGACACCTTAGCCAACTCTGTACTCCTAAATTTGAAAAAGTTATGGGAGTCAGAATATGGTAAATCATTTTTGGGGGGTTTGGGGCCATTGCAGTTCATAACGCAATTCATGCAGTTTGGCGGCGACATCTCCGGATGAATGTGATGGTGCGTTATCTTGGTGAAGCAGCACCTACTTTTTTGCCAGGTGCTGCTGTGTCTCCTTCAATTTTTTGTCTTAGCGGTCCACCGTAGTGTTGTCCAGTGATCATTCTTCCTTTTTCTAAAAATCTATGAGGATGACGCCATCTTCGCTTTCTTTGGAGCAGATTCACCAGGAGAAATCCATTGTTTTGATTGTTGCTTAGTTTCTGGTGTGTAATGATGAATCCAGGTTTTATCAACGGTGACAACTCGACGCAAAAACTCCTTCGGATCTCGTTTAAATTGCTCCAAACATCTCCGAAGTTAACAGCCGCATCCGCTTGTTGTCCACCGTGAGTAATCGCGGCACCCATCGGGCTGACAATTTTTTTTCGTCCCCAACTTATCATGTAAAATATTGATTGCCATTCCGGTCGACACACCTACGGCCTCTGCTACTTTGTGCACTTTCGTTGATTGATCAGCGAGTATCATGTCGTGGACTTTTTGAATGATTTCCTCGTAACCACGTCTGCCGGGCCTCCTGGCCACTCCTAATCAAAAACGGATGTTCGCCCACGTTTAAATTAGTTGAACCAATATCTAACTGTGGTCATAGATGGCGAAGTGTCCCCACAAACAGCATCCAACTTTGCTTTTATCTCCTCGCATTTTTTCCCATCCAAAAACAAAAAGCGAATTACGATTCTGCACTATTTCCATCTTACACGTCTTACTCAAATGGCTGCCAAATCCAAACTAACCAATCAATAAGTCTCAATTTTGTTTTGCCATCGTTTGCTATATGGCAGCACACAATGACAACGCCAACTTCCCTCAGGAACACCCTCTGTTGTCAAACACGGGGCCTTATTGAACCGCCCGCGTATTATAATTCTAAGTAAATTTTCTCCTTTAAGAAAGAAGCCCTCAAATTAATGTCTTTTGTTTACTAATTATTTTTGGGAGGCAACCACTACTGATGCAGCCTTGTCAATAGTAGTCTCCCAGCTTTCCTGGGTTCCTGATGTGATATGTGTCCTCCTGACTCATGTAGGTCTGACCCGATGTCTCTTTCCAGGTCTAGTGATGGTGGTTGGAGCACAAGCTACAACACTACAATTTACCGAGATGATAAATCAAATGACGAAGAGATCGGCTGTCGCCTATGCCTTCTATGGCTGCCATTGTGGGTTAGGAAAGAAGGGAGTGCCATTAGACGCTATTGACAGGTGAGTCTCATCTCTGATGGGGTCCGCTTCATAGCTATAGATAGACTTAACGTATCGGCTCTATAGTTGAGCCTTGTTCCAAGAGAAGGGCTCAACCTTAGAGCCGAAACGTATCTGCTAACATGGAATAATCCACTTGATCATTTTATATCCTTGTAGTGATGCTATCTTTTCTTTTTACTAAATTTGGAGGACTTTTTGCCTTGCCCTGAATAGCATGCTCAGACCACTTTTTTTTGCATTTATTGTGCTGTTAAAGATTGCGGGTGTTACCGGTGGGTGTTTCCTGCAATATGCAGCAAACACCAAACTAATACGGAGAGGGCTTAGCTCATGAGGCATTTCTATTCTCCCACGCCGTACTATTTAGTACTATCAGAAGAGGAGTCAGGTAAAGAGTGAGGGGTGGGATTCACCAATATCCACCAATCCGCACCTGCATGACATACAGCAACTGGTTCGCAACAGCACGCTCTGGTTTGCCATTGTAGCAGGGCCAGAAGACTTTAAAAGCAGCAATGACCCTACTGAAGATCCTCTCTCCTGCACTTCACCACCGCGCCCAACCCTGGCTGCCTTTACCATTATGACACCCTTGAGGCAGTCACATCCAAACCTCAGCTTGTTCAACACCAAAAGATGTTTAAGTTAAATTAGTCCACCAAAAACTTGCTTGTACCTTCCAGCTGACTGTAATATGTGCAGTTTGCCTTTCATTAATCCGGCGCCCCCTGCACTGCTCGGGAAGTGAGCACCAACTTTTTTGTTGGTGCACCTTTAACATAAAGGGGCAGATTTACTTACCCGGTCGTGTCGCAATCCCGTGGTGCGTTGTTCGACGAGGTTTCGGCTGTGCAGCGATTCACGAAGCTCGTGCGTCCTAGTTCCTGCATCCCTCGCTTCTGCGCTGAGGTCCGCCGGAGTTCACCTGCTTCTTCCAGGTACTTGTAAGTGCGTGTCTTGCGACACATTTCTAAATGTTAAATCCGTCATGTTGTCCGACGGCTCGCTCCACGATGTGTGTTGCGTGCAAGCTGGCACCGATGCGCCAAAATCGACGGGAAACCCGGCGCAATACGGAAATCGACGGGAAACCCGACGAAAATGCGCTCCACGGACCCTTAGTAAATGAGCCACAAAGCGTGCAACACACTTTTGTCGTTTAGCAGTAATAAATGTGGCGCTTGAGCACCGGAACATCCCCTTTATGTGCAGAAGTTTGAAGCGCGGCGCAAAACTGGTGCAAATACTTTATTAATATATGCGCAAGCGTTTGGCACATTCTTTTTATTACAAAGTCAGACTGGCGCAAACGCTTTAATAAATGTGGGCCTACATGTTCACGTTATCACATCAGATTAGACTCAGCATTATTTACGCCTAGATGCTCCAGCTCCGTAGACAGTATCACACACGATAGACCTGGATTCATTATTTGGTTGTGTCAGTGATATTTATCGTTACTTACAGGTGCTGTCATAGACAAGACTGCTGTTACGAAGAATTGCGCCAGAGGGGATGCTTTCCTATTACGCAGACTTATAAATTCTCCATATCTTTGGGAACCGTTGTATGCGGTAATACTGATCTCTACCTCCCAACATACAACCTGTAGCACAGAACTTACAGTCAGTCTCCGTAGTAAACAATACAGCAGGCAAATCAGAGAGTCCTGACTATGCTGCCTAGGTCGTGTCAGGGTGGTGGCACACGTGGCGTTTTGAACCCGTTTATAAGCAGTCCGTTGAAAAAACGCATCAGTTTTTTCCTTTTTTGTCCGGACAAAAACGGATGCGTTTTCAAAAAACGGATGCATTTTTTAACAGACTGCTTAAAAACGGCCCAAAAGCGGGTTCAAAACGCCACATATGCCACCAGCCTCAGTTTTCACAGAAGGTCTAGAATTTTATTCAAGAACCAGGAAGCTCTTACATTTTCATGCTGCGTTCACATGTGGCATTTACATTTTAAAATACAATGCAGAAGCTGTTTGGAGTTGATTTACCTAATTGCTGTGTATTAACATTGTGTTTATGTTAACATACTGTTAATGCAATGCAAGTAGGTAAATCTCCTCAAAGCAGCCTCTGCATTGTGTTACAAAACGCAATGTGAACGCAGCCTAAGGCCCCTTCCACACTAGCGAGTGTGATGCGATGAACTCGCATCACTCGCAACGCAAGCTGCCGGGAACGCACGGCCGAACGCGCGCACCGCGGGAGTGAACTCAGCATGTCAGTTCACTCCGCGCGTGCAGCGTTCGGGCCGTGCGTTCCCGGCCTTGCGTTGCGAGTGTGATGCGAGTTCATCGCATCACACTCGCTAGGTGGAAGGCGTCTTAGGCTGATGCCACACGTGCCACTGACAAAGCCGCACCCACCGGGAACTATGGAAACGCCTGCGATCGGGAACGAGCCGCCGTGTGTTTTGCATTAAATTAACGCAAAACACAGTGGCGGTTGGCTCGCGCTTCATTCCCGATCGCAGGCGTTTCCATAGAAACGCCGATGCAATAGGGCTGCGGCCCGCCCTGGTGAGTGCAGCTTTGTCTGCGTTTGCACCACATCTGACATCACCCTTAGGCCTGCGGCACACGTGGCGTTTTGAACCCGTTTTTGGGCCATTTTTAAGCAGTCCGTTAAAAAACGCATGCATAAAAAAACGCATACATCCGTTTTTGACCGGTTTTACCAATTACCTTAATTAAAACGTGTCAAAAACAGATGCGTTTTTCAAAAACGCATGAGGCTTTTAACACATGCAATTTTTAACGGCTGCTTAAAAACCGTCCGAAAAACTGGTTCAAAACGCCACGTGTGCCACTGGTCTTATGTGATTGAACCACCATCCTGACTCTCTCTCCGCTCAATGTTATTAGCAGTGTAATAGATTGTCAGCTCTGCAGCACTGTGATGAGATATTTGTATAATAATCACTATTGTCTCCGACACAGATGACACTGATCTGAATGGGTGCGCAAGACTGACCTGCCTGTGTGACCAGAGGGCTTCCCTCTGCTTCGACCAGTTCGACAACTATTTTTCCAAAAGTAACAGCTATAATATTTTGAGGCTCAATTGTCGGGGGAACGAGCCACCATGCGAGCTGTGACAACATGGATCCTAACAACCCACTCTGTACAACAAGGATTGTATGGATTGTATTGATTCTATTGACTTTGATTTTGGCAACACCTATATGATCAATATCTAATCATTAGGGACATGTGGCCTGTATTATCTCTCTCCTCCTCTCTGGTCCGGGGCAGTTCTTCCCTCTGTGTGTATATACCCTGAGGCTGCGGCCTGTATATGGATGTAGTGGGTGCACTTAAAGCTTTCTGTATACCTACAGAAGAGAGCGGTGACAGGAGGAGCTGCACTGGACTGGAGCCCCGGAGAGAGGTAAGTACAAGTTCTGTCTTTTCTCGCACCATCTGGGGCCGAGAATAAAAAAATTATTGATTCCATATATATCCCATTTATTTCTGCAGTTTCATGTTAAAAAAAATTACCGTGTTACTTAAATAGACAAGTCTGCTTTGAGTGCTCCATCACACTTTCCTGTGCAAACTTTTATCTCTCTGATGTTAGTGGGTCACACGCTACTATGTATTTTCTTATATCACTGGAAATGATCACCGCATATTAAATAAATGAATCCACAATATAGATTTGTGCAATTTTTTTTTCTAAATAAAAGTAATAATTTGCTTCTATATTTGTGGTTACAGCTGCAACATCCCCCACCGGGGCCTAGCCTTTTCTTGGGGCCTGGAGGCAGCCGGGGCCCAGAATACCGGAGTGGCTGGCGGTTGTGGCCTGGGCATGCTGATGTCAAGGTGCTTGGTATGGGGACCATACAGCCTGGCAGATCTCCAGCAGGTGGTGTGTGCAAGAAAAATGTAGAGAAAGAGGCTGATGTACTGGTTCTCCCTGGGGCAACCCCTTTAATGTCTGTAAGATATGTCCCTGGGTAATGGATGGGAAGCCCGTGTTGGAAATACCGCTGTTTTCAGGGAACAGACGGCAACAACTCACGGTTCTTTATTCAAACAAATGCAGGCAACAAGCCAAACAATCTGGTTATAGATGCTGGATTGTTGCAGATGCTGGATTACTGGAGTGGTCATGGAGAGGGATCCCCAGGAGTAGATTCACCAGCCTGGTAGTAGTTGTAGGCTGGGAGGTAGCTGTGTCCAGGTATGGAAGCTGCAACTTTGTCCTGGGTCTTCTGTGTGTGGCACTGGAGGTGTGTCACACTATCTCTCTGGTCACTGACAGTCTGTGCTCTATATTGAGAGCTGGGCCAAAGAGATGTGCTCCTGTCTCAGGATCTGGAACCTAAGAGCACTCTCTGGTAAGAGAACTGGCTGGAAAGAGGGCTTGCCCCTTCCTGTCCAGGGGTTTTATTAGACCCTGTTCAGGTGGTGGCTCACTCTCCAATCACACTCCAGTTCACAGGTTGAAATACAATTGGATAATAATCATTACATACCTTAACTCTTGCTATACAGGCAGGGTCTAACACTACTGAGGCCTAATACTGACTGCAGTCTCCCTGAGACGGGTTGCGCAGGCTCACCTGCTGGGGAGATACAAATAAAGTACCTCATTCTCAACACTCCACATTGGCAGGGGCGTTGCACAGCTCTAGTTGTGACTGCAGGATCGAAATGATTTCTAGAAGGTTCTGTGTATGGTCATTATCATGTGGTTCTCTGACAATAGGGAGCGAAACATTGTATGGAACTGAACAACCATCAGGTAAGAGAGTGACCATTCCTGTAAGAGGGGTATTACATAGACCTGTAAACCCTTTTACGCTTATAGGTAGATTTTTATCTAAGCTGTTAAAGACGGCCATATCAGGCTTTTGCAGTGGTTCAGGGCACTTCTGTGCTGTCTAAGTGGGTGCAGAGGGAGTGAGTCCCTTTTGTCACCCATTGACACCCCTAATGGGATGCCTGTCAGTATAAGGGTGCTGTCACACGTTATCGCTTTAATTCTGCTTAGAAAAAGAATCAAAGCGCGTGGGGGGTGCGGCATGGCCTATCGAATATTATTTTAAATGCAGACATATACAATCCTCAACCAGCACCCAGTGTCTTGTATTGTCTAAATCCATGACCAGGCAATCAATGAGTTCGGGCCTGAGAAAAGACAGAATACCAATACCCTGACCATTCACCTAACTATGTAAGACACAAAGACATTATCGATGAAAAGGTGAATAATTTAAAATTATTAAATCTTGAAATACAATCTGTAAGATACAGAAAAAAATTTATTGAAACATGACAATATAAAAATAACAGTATAATAGCTGATAGCTGAGCTATTATTTTTGGCCAGAATGCGGCTTCCTAACAGCCATTAATAAACTATAAGCTCCTCCCCCAACACTTCAAAGCCCCCTATCACCTATCTTGTTATTCTCCACCCACCAATCATTTCCACCCAACTCATTCCAAACCCCTCCCAGTCCAGCCCATCATGCCCGCTCTCTCCCCTCCTGTAGCAGGCTCCGGGCTCCCAAGACACCAGGTGCTGGTTATCGATCACATGCGATTGCATAGAAACGCATATGTGATCTACCGTAGCACGGCCCGGGGCGCTTTGATTGTGGCACTAACATGTGACTGCACCCTATATACCTGCACTACATAAAATATACTGCATATAAAGTGTTGATAAAAGTACATCATTATAAAACCCAAACATGTACTACAGTATTACAAACTACATTTCATCCCCCAAAAAAGACCCCTGTATTGGACAAGAGAGCTTCACATGCCAGATGGGGGCAGCAGGATTCCAGGAGTGACTGGTTTGTAGAGCGGCCTAGTGGCTTGGTCCAGGTAAACAGGCCTCATCCACTCCCGTCAGGGTCAGCGAGGAGATGTAAGAAGAGGAGGCGACTGCAACATAGTAAAAGGATCCCCTTTAGAATTAGATCAGCATAAAAAGGCCGGCCAGACCCTCTCCCACGATCAGGAGGCTAAAAGAAGCTTACTTTTAGTAATGACCAGTCCAGCGGGCCATTACATAGGATAGTAAAAGTGTCTATTGTTTTACTGTAGGAAAGAGATAAGAGGCATAGCTGAATGTTAAGGAGCATATCTTTAGAACAATCTTGGGTTACAGACAGAACCTTGCTCCATTATGGACCCCTCATGTAGTTAAGTAGGATAGTCCTACCCAGTTGTACACATCTTTTTAAGGGGCAGTTAAACAGACTACCTCAGTAGCAAATATTCAAGATGGGCCAAACCAAAATAAGTGGTTACAAAAAAAGCCTTGCAACTCCCATGCCAATCCATGAGCAGCAGCGACTTCTAATAATTATTTAACAAATTTTCCTTTGCAGGACTTATCTCCCAAATTCACATGAACCACTAGCAAATTACATCTAAGGGGACCTAGATGTTCAGGAGCCTAATGATCCAGCTCACCAAGAAAATCTGGAGTTCTGGTTGGACAGTCAATAGTAAAGCCCTCCTTCAACCAGATGATATGGACTGAAGGCATGAACTACCTTTAAGCAAAACACATGGGCACCTTAATGCCGAGATAAACCCCCTTATAAACCAACTTATGAATAAAACAGATCACAACTCTTGCTGGGTGTAAAAAGGTCACAGCTTTATTATCTCCACACAAACAATGCCAAAGGCTTAAGGCACTTGATTTTTTATTGGTCTCCTCGTGCTCGGCCGCTGTATGCCAGCTGGACTCCCAGCTAGCAAGTCGGCCAGCCCCAAAACAAGCCCGCCCCCCATAACATTAAAGTGCCAACAGCCCAATATAAAGTTAATTACCCGGAAACTACCCCAACCTCCAGTCCCAGGGCACCTTCCTTAACTAGTCAAGCAGTAATAGTACAATTAAACGTCTAAGCAGTAAAATACTGTGTAATACCGACAGCAGCCATGAGGGGGTGGTAGAATCCCACTTTGTACGTATAGGGCATTGATACCTTAAAACACTGGGTTCCCTTGCTTTTATAAATCGGAAACGAGGGGTGATCAGGCCTTATTCGCTTACACCACAGGGGTTAACCACAATGATTTGTAGCAGTATTAATAGTACTCTGGATCATTACAGCTCAACTGTAAAGTGGACATAGAATATTTCTAGAGGTAACACCATCCGAAGGTTTCCTGCAGAAATTTCCAGATACACATATGGCCTTAAAGGAAAACTACGACTTGGGCTGTGGTAATTTAAACCATTTATACTTACAGGTCAAGTGTCAACACTTCAGAGTGTTTTTCAGCACAGCACTCGCCCGTGGGCAAGAGGCCCAAGGAGGAAAGACTCATTTAGACCTGTAATATCTCATAGCATGGTGTCTAAGTAGCTGCAATAACGATCCTCCAACACAGCACAGGATGACCCCTTGTTAAGAATCCTGCGTTACTTAGTGACTTATAACAAGGACTATAATTGACTATATAATACCAATAAAGATATATAGGACCACAGTATACTCTAACCAGTAATACACATAACCACTTCAGATATTAATATATAATGCACACTTTATTAATCAAAATGGCCATCCAAAAAACATTAAAAACATAGAATAAAATCCACAGGAACAAGAGCGCGGCGATAGTCAGCAATATCCAAATACATAACGAGCATTACCAAATGCACATAAATAGATAAAGATACGGTATACTCAATTTTGGTTGTAATCCAGCACATTACCCACCCGGGTGTTGCATAGTACCAAAATTGCCAGCCTGTAGGTAATGACTACCGCCACAGCACCCCGACGCACGTTTCGCCGTCGCTTCCTCCAGGGGGTGTGCTGTGGAGCGGCAGCTGCCCGGCATATAAACCCAACATTGAGGGTCAGATGTTAACATGGGACCAATGGGGTTGTGACATACCTGATTAGAATATGAACGGCAGGTGTATATGTTGGCGCATCGCCGTGGTCAGCACACACCCAGACGGAGGAGGGACCGGGTTCCGGAAGACGCTACACGCGCACATGTGCGCGTCACCGTGAACCGGAAGTCCGGTGCCGCCTCTGAACTAGGCGCATGCGCCGGAGCGATGCGCACCACCTCGCCATCTTGGGTATGGGCAGAGTGTGGGCAAGTCCGAAGATTAATGGACAAGTGTACAGGTGAGTACAGGTAAGTATCAGAAGCAGGACACAAATCATGAACTGAATAAAAAGTAGAGATAGGTTGGTTATCCCTTGGCCTGAAACAGCGTAGCCTAAAAATCAGGATGCAAAAGGTTAAACTATACATAATTATACATTAAAGATGTGAAGAAATATATTAAATAGAAAGGTATAAGGAAGTGCTACAGTGCCTAAAGTGCAAAATGGTTTGAAATATAAAGTGCACTTGTGTAAATGCTTATAAAGTGCATTAAGGGATAAGAGGTCTAAATGTGGAGACTAAAAAATGGTCTCGTAAGATGCAGCTCCCAAAGGGGATAAAAGTGCTGAGTGCAAAAAGTGCAGAAAGTACCAAAGGCTGTGCACTATAAATGGGCATACGTATGTTTGAAGTGCAATAGTGCATAAGGGGGATATGAGGTTTTATAATATTATTAAGACAGATAGCCCGAATGGAAGACCTTCGGGAAAAAAATGGAAAAAAAAGTGCTTAAGTGCTGATACAAGATTGATGGTGACTAGAGATGAGCGAACATACTCGTCCGAGCTTGATGCTCGATCGAGCATTAGCGTACTCGTAACTGCTCGTTGCTCGGACGAGTATTTCGCCCGCTCGAGAAAATGGCAGCTCCTGCCGTTTTGCTTTTTGGCGGCCAGAAACAGAGCCAATCACAAGCCAGGAGACTCTGCACTCCACCCAGCATGACGTGGTACCCTTACACGTAGATAGCAGTGGTTGGCTGGCCAGATCAGGTGACCCTGGGATAGACTAGCCGCTGCCCGCGCTGCTCGGATCATTCTCTGTCTGGATGCCGCTAGGGAGAGAGCTGCTGCTGGTCAGGGAAAGCGTTAGGGTGTTCTATTAGCTTACTGTTAGGCAGGAGTGATTCTAAAAGAACCCAACAGCCCTTCTTAGGGCTACAATAACGTTATAATTTTTTTTTTTTTTTATTTGCAGCTAGTACCATATTGTGAGGAATTTGCAGGGGGACTTGCTACCGTTGTGTTTAGCTCTTAGTGGCACACATATCCACCTCAAACACCAAAGTGGGAAAATTTATTAGGGGTTTGAGTAGAATTAGGCACAGTCTGCCAGTTTCTTTTTATTTTACGTTTATTGTTTTAATAACTCAGTGTCATCTCATCTTGCATAGTAGTGTGCTGTAATACTTGGCTAGAAAATAGCCATAGGAGAATGCAAACGGCTTAATTACGCCTACAGTAGCGTTATATATATTTGTTTTCTGGTTGATCTGCTGGTGGCTGTAGTTGTTGCAGTGCATCTACTAGTAAATTGTGAGCAATTTGGAGTCAGACTTGCGACCACTGTGTTTTAGTGACGCACATATCCATCGCAAAGACCGAAGTGGGAAAATTTATTAGGGCCCGGGGTTGTATTTCAATTAGGCACAGTCTGCCATTTCCTTTTTTATTTTACGTTTATTTTTTTCATAACTCAGCGTCATCTCATCTGGCATAGCAGTGTGCTTTCATACTTGGCTATAAAATAGCCATAGCAATAGGATTGCATCGTTTGGTTTTAAAAACTAAAAAACACAAAAAAAAAACAAAAAAAAAAGTTAAAAAAAAAATTCAAGTTATAACTCTCATTTTCAAAATGTTTAACCCGAGGGCTAGGGGTAGAGGACGAGGGCGGGGACGTGGGCGTCCAACTACTGCAGGGGTCAGAGGCCGTGGTCCTGGGCGGGGTGAGACACCACCTGCTTATGAGGGAGCAGGGGAACGCCGCAGAGCTACACTCCCTAGGTTCATGTCTGAAGTTACTGGGAATCGTGGTAGAGCACTGTTGAGGCCAGAACAGTGCGAACAGGTGATGTCGTGGATTGCCGACAATGCTTCGAGCAATTTGTCCACCAGTCAGTCTTCCACGCAGTCCACCCATGTCACCGAAATCGGCACTCCTCCAGCTCCTGCACCTCAGCCTCCTCCCCCCCAGTCTGCCCCCTCCCAGCAAAATTTGCCATTTGAACCGGCATACTCTGAGGAACTGTTTTCTGGACCATTCCCACAGTCACAAGCCACTTGTCCGGTTGCTGATGAGCAATTTTCCGATGCCCAGGTTTTCCACCAGTCGCAGTCTGTGGGTGATGATGACCTTGTTGACGTACTGGAAGAAGTGTGTAAAGAGGTGTCCGACGATGAGGAGACACGGTTGTCAGACAGTGGGGAAGTTGTTGTCAGGGCAGGAAGTCCGAGGGGGGAGCAGACTGAGGGATCGGAGGATGATGAGGTGACAGACCCAAGCTGGGTTGAGAGGCCGGGTGAACACAGTGCTTCTGAGACGGAGGAGAGTCCTCGACCAGAACAGGTTGGAAGAGGCAGTGGTGGGGCCAGACGGAGAGGCAGGGCCAGAGCTGGTGCATCAGCGCCAAATGTGTCAACTAGTGAAGCTCCCGTGGCGAGGGCTCCTGCGGCGAGGGCTAGATTTTCAGAAGTCTGGAGGTTCTTTAAGGAAACACCGGATGACCGACGGACTGTGGTGTGCCACATTTGCCAAACCAGGATCAGCAGGGGTTCCACCACTACTAGCTTAACTACCACCAGTATGCGCAGGCATATGAATGCTAAACACCCCACTCAGTGGCAACAAGCGCGTTCACCTCCGGCCGTGCACACCACTGCTCCTTCCCCTGTGTCAGCTGATAGTCAGCCCCCTGCCCAGGACCCTGCCACAAAAAACCCCATCGTCGCCTCCACGATCCTCCACAGCATCCACCAGCGTTCAGCTCTCCATACCCCAGACGCTGGAGCGGAAACACAAATATAGTGCAACCCACCCGCACGCCCAAGCCCTTAATGTGCACATCTCCAGATTGCTAAGCCTGGAGATGCTGCCCTATAGGCTAGTAGAGACCGAGGCCTTTCGCAGCCTCATGGCGGCGGCCGCCCCTCGGTATTCGGTCCCCAGCCGCCACTACTTTTCCCGATGTGAGTGGATAAATTATTCAGGTTGAGCTTCCTTCACCTGGTGGAGATTGGAATTAGGAGAAATCCAGGCTTTTTCATCTTGATAAGCGTCAGCTGTCAGCGCGTCAGTCGACAGGCGTGTACGCTTATCGGTGATGATGCCACCACTGCACTGAAAACCGCTCGACAAGAGCTAGCGCAGGGCAGGCAAGAACCTCCAAGGCGTACAGCACAGTTTCGTGCCACATGTCCAGCTTGAAACCAGTATTTGTAGGGAGCTATGTGATCATTTAGGACGATGGTATGGTCAGCTACGTACTCCCTCACCATCTTCTGTACAGATCAGCCCTACTCTGCCGACTGGGGACAGGTGACAGTGTCTTGTGGGGGTGACATAAAGCTGGCAAAAGCCTGTGTAAAGCGTACCCTTGCCAGTGCTGACAAGCTGCCTGCTCGCCTACTCTCCTCGCTACTTGTCCCGCAGAACTACGCACTCTGGCCGCTAGCGCTGTCAGAAGGGAAATACTGTTCAGCTTGTGCACCAGGGCCTCCTTATTTCAATGCTCACACTCCTTCCTCTCCAGGGATGAGATGGGAAAGATTTTGCTTGTACCGTGGGTCAGGAGAGTGAACACCCAGTAATCGGTGTGCTGAATAAATTCTTTGAAACGCGAGGGTCACGGGATAGGCAGCCTAGCATGAATCTGCCAATGCGCCAAGTACCAACGCGTAAGAATTCACTCCCCTCACTGGCTGACTGTCCATTTCCTCCTCCTCCAACTCCTCAACTCCTCTTCTTCTGCCCAACACGCTAACAGTGAAGGACTCAACAATGTCCCCTCTTGGTGTCTCGCCAACATTTCCTCCTCTCTCCTCCTCATCTCCTCCACCCCTCCGATATGCGCTGAGAAACGACCTAAGGGTGCTTTGGCTATCAACAAGGAATCTTCTTCCCCCGTCTCTTGGACGAGCGCAAGCTTCCGACTTCATGCTGACCAGAGAGTTTGTCAACAGGCCAAGCACGGATGGTGAGGCTGATGATGGCGGCATCGCCACTGACCATCTGTGTTGACTCCTCAAAGTTACTCAGCACCTGACAGATATCAGACATCACCACGTCCACTCCTCATTGTGACTTGAGAGAATCTGACTGACCGACTACCAGTTCTGGTGGAAGTTGACATCTGCAGTCTACAATCGCTCGCTGCTGGTAACTCTGGATAAACATGTCAGTGTTGAATTCCACCTCGTGGGCCGTCGCACAACAGTTGGTGAGCGGGCAGTTGGGAGCGGCGCTGCGCTGCCCTGAGAGTGGCAGCATCTGTGCTGGACTTCCTGAAATGCGCACAGATGCGGCGCACCTTGTGAGCAAATCAACAGATTGGGTATGTCTTGAGGAAACGCTGAACTATCAGATTTAACACATGGGCCAGCATGGCACTGTGCAGTCTGCCGAGTTGCAGAGCTGCCACCAGGTTACGGCCGTTGCACAGCACAACCATGCCTGGCTTTCAGGTTCAGCGGTGCCAGCCACAGATCAGTCTGCGCCGTGATGCCCTGTTAGTTTCTTGGCGGTGTTCCTTTATATCGCCAGGGCTCAGCATTTGTACAGCACCGCCTGCCTGGCGCTTAGCGACGGAAACACATGGAGAAGCTGCTGGTTCGCCAGAGCTACCGGGAAAGGGGGGGGGGAGAATGGTAATTGGTCAAAGGGCACCGGAGTGCCCCCACCGGATTGTCATTCAAGATAGGAGGATGTCGCGGAGAAGGCAATGCCGGTGAGATGGTATCATCGTGTCTGCGAGGAGGGAGACGCGCGAGTCGATTAGGCCGCGGGTGACCCGGGATACTGCAACAGGAGCAAATGGCGAGGAACGACTGAACCTACCCTTGACCGAGGTCACGGCCCCGCGCTCATGCGGCGTGCGCAGTATATACCTCTTCCTCAAGGTCACCACTCGGTCGCCACGCCTCCACCAATGTGAACCCACATGTGCCGTCAGCTGACTATACTAACTGGCCACTGCCGCAGCACTCGCCACTCCTGTCCGTGGTCAGGTGACCTTGTCAGAAACTGCGTTGGTAGGCACGTATTATGTTGTTCTGACACGTGCTGGTGCAGGGCTGGGACGGCACCAGGGTCACCTGATCCGGCCAGCCCAACACTGCTATCTACGTGTAAGGTACCAGTCATGCTGGAGTGCAGAGTCTCCTGGCTTGTGATTGGCTCTGTTCTGGCCGCCAAAAACAAACGGAGGAGTGCCATTTCTCGAGCGGGCGAAATACTCGTCGAGCAACGAGCAGTTAGACGCATACATGACTCCGAGCATAAAGCTTCGTACGGTGTGTCGCTCAGTCTCTAGTTAAAGACCTTGGAAGAAAGCTGTCAGCCGTTCAGGTACGTCCTTCAGAGGTTTCCAGGCGCCCCTCCGTTTTTCCTGTGTTAAATAGCAATTTCCAGACGACACATGTATTCCCTGTGTTCTCCAGCGTTCAAGAGCCTTGCGGTTTCACTGTGTATCTCCAGCGTTTCAAAGAGGCTCACCGTCTACAGCGTTCCATACGTATTCTAGCCAAACAGCTCTCTCCCTGGACCTATACGTTGACTGGCCCAGTTAATTTCCCAGGGGGGTAGGGGGAAAAATAGGACTAGGCCTGGCCTCACTCGTCTAGACGTAGCACAAGTTCAATTCAGTAGAATGGCTCGTTACCTGTGCCAGTACTGGGAAGATTTGAGTTTGGGCCCTAAGTTTCTCAGTGCTCATTGTAAGAATCAATGCAAAAACTCCATATACTGCCGAACAGTTAGTATTCAGTCATGTGGTAGGACCCCACGATCTGACCATCTAGCGGTTTTTAAGTACCTAGAGGTCTAAGAATAGTGAAAAAAAAAAAAGAAAAAAAAGTTAAAAAATGCCAAAAAATTATATTTTCACAATAGGGGAATCAAAGAAAAAAAAGTTATTAAAAAAAATTGGCAAAAAAAGTAAAAACATATTTTAAAAATTCAAATCACCCCCTTTCCTCTAGAAAAACTGATGTAAAATATAATCAACAGTAAAAATCACAAACAAATCACGTATCGCCGGGTCCCAAAATGCCTGGACTTAAAAAGAATATGAAACCGGTGTAAATTGCCGGTTGACTCGAGAGGGAGGAAAGGGGCCCAAATGTCTGATGGAAATGGTCTTTACACTTTTTACATTGACATTAAAAAGTAATGAAAAAATTGATCAAAATGTTGAACAGTCCTCAAAATGTAGCAATGAAAAAGACCTCATTTAGCAAAAAATTACACCTCAACAGATCCGTGTACACCAAAGTATGGAAAAAAAGTTATTTGTGTCAGAAGATGGACACTGTTTTCTCCTTTTTTTTCTAGTACCACATTCGTTTAATTTTTGGAAATGTATTAAAACGCAATAAAACATTGTTAGACTATTGGTATCACTTGCAATGTACCGACCCAAAAGAATAAAGTAGAGGTGTTATTGGAGTGCAAGTGAAAGTCGTAAAATTGAGCCACAAGAAACGCCCACAAGAGGAAGCAATTGCGTTTTTTAAAAATTTTCACATTTTGAATTTTGTTTCCTGCTTCCCAGTACACGGGCATGTTTATAAAAATAACATAAAGGCCGGAAAGTAAAATTTGTTACCACAAAATAAGCCCACACAGCTTGTACACGGAAAATGAAAAGTTATGGATATTTGAAGGTGGAGAGCAAGAAATGATGTGAAAAACACACTGCGTCCTTAAGGGGGTTAAAGGATACTGTCAAGTCTCTGCACGCTAATCTGTCACCCACTACCGGTTGAAGCAGATCCCAAGGATGCCATCCCAGCCTTTATATAGTCAATTCATACATTAATTCATTATAAAATCCTCTTTTCTTTATTATGTAAATTAGGCTGGGGCACATGGTCAGTCGTGATGTCACCCTGGTACCCCTCCCCCACTCCTCCCGTGCTTGTCTGTGTGGAATGTATTGTAGCATGGCTAGGTGTATGTGCTTTATATGCTGACATGCCTCTCCTCCAAATACTAATGTGTGAGACACAGAATCAGATACACATGAACTGAACATGTTCTGCTATAACATATGTCTGCCTGGAGCTGTTGTATTATCCTATACACACACAGGCTGCAGGGGAAGCAGCACAGGAAAGCACATGGAAGAGCCATTACAACATTATATCCTCACATCTATCGATCCAGGCTGTCAAAGCACTGGGGGTGTGGCTCTGCTCCCACTCATTGAATAAGCTGATACAGCTTGAATATGATAATTGACTCACTGACATCTCTAACAGGTCATTTGCATACAGCTTTAGGACCTCATTGCTTACGTTTACAGACATTTAGTAGAGGGACAATATGAAGGGCTAGATTAATGCTAATGGGCAGTTATGAAAATCTAATAGTTAGGGGGTCATTTGCCTGACGGGTTCTCTTTAAGGTTGGTTGCATTCATGCAGAATTCTCACGAATGGTGAATATTTAACATAAGGATGTACGTTGTCATCTAATGTACCTCAACTATTTTATGCTCCTTGATTTGCAACGCTGTCTGTTTTATGCATGTGTTAATAAAGCGATTATATATATTTGAAAAAAATAGCACGCATCTTTGTCATGGGAGTAGTGATAATTTATTGATGAATCTCACCTGAGGTGGGTTTGCATTTTTTATTAAAAATATTAGATAAGGCAATAGAGTCGGGCCAAACACGTTTGCGCCTGCTATCAGGTTACTGATTTATACCTGCCACAATGAGTTTATATACATAAAATGTGGAAATGATATTATCAGTAAAAGAAAAAAACAGAAGTATAAATAATTTTCCACAACATTCAGCAAATTCACCATTTTGCATTGTGTTAACCTAACGTATGGATGATATTAGGCTGACATAAATATGTGCATTTACCAAATAAAACTGAGTAGCATTGTTTCTTAGTATTGACCACAATATGACCACAGTTCTTATATCAGAGTTGATTTGCCATGTTTATCAATAATAAAAGTAGTAATTTCGCCTTAATTCTATTATTGTACTGTTAATAAAATTTGGTAGAAATATATAAAGGGATGCGCAGTTACCCATTACAAGTGTGAACAACTTGGTCAGTATCAGAGCCCCTCAGCCCATAGATATATAGCAATCACAAATATTACTCAGACCAACATAGATACAGAATTCTTTTTATATAATACATTCAAAAAACATAAGGCATGATACTTCACCAATCTTCAGCTATAGCAGGCGCAGTCCATATAATATGTCTTTTTGCATATATAAGTTATATATAACTATATATAAATATAAAAGAAATGCATATATCTACGTTATGGTCTACGTAATATTGGTTCCACTAATTAAGGGTATAATCTATGTTCAGGGTTGGGGAAAATAAAGGGGGCAATTTATTTACCGTCTGGAGGAGTCACGAAGTACGGCGTGTATTACGGTTCGCGCACTCTGGCGCGATTCAATAAGATCGTTCGCCCGATAATTCATGATTGGAACTTCCCTGCTCAGGTCCACCGGAAGTTCCCTTCTTCTTTGCGGGCAGTAAGTGTTTGATCTTGTGACACAAAATATAAAGTTAAGATCATTTCTCTATTTACCGCGGTTTGTCGAATCAGTCAGATCGTCGATGTACCTGCTTTTCACCAGACAGAGCCCGCACAAAGCTGGTTGGGACTTGCGGCGGCGTCGGGGTACCACCAAGTCATTCACTGGTGTGCGACTTTGTCTGCGGTGGAAGCCAATTCGAGGGGTACAAAGACTGTGAGAGAATCGTAGTTGGAGGACAGGCAGGAGGTCAGGACGGGCAGCACGGGGTCAGAGTAAGAACAAAGCAAACAGGCGAAGGCAGGTGAACAGAGTTAATAACAGAACCAAGGGTCACACGGGAATTCAAATACTAGCCACAGGGCATAAGACAAGCTTTCAATGGCTCGAGTACGGCACTAATATCTCGCTGGGTGTGCAGGCGAGAGGCTGGTTATAAAGGATTCGAACAGGGCCAGCGCTAATTAACGTTGCGTAGTCCTTTTAAATCTTCTGACTGAAGCGCACGGCCCGGACGGAAGCTGGAGCGCGGATGTTGTGAATAGAAACTGCGGGCGCTGGGGGCACACCCAGAGGGGCAATGGGGAGCTGTGACCCGAGCCTGTGAATATCTGCAGCAGGAAGTCCAGGAATGTCCTCGGGTTTTTTCCCAAGAGCTCTCCTAGGCCCGAACCCTCACCAGTCCAACCCCAGAAAAATTGCTACTTTCACCACTTGATGTTTAGGATCTCTTTACCTTGGAGACATTGGGTGGAGTCAGCATCAGGAGAAGGACTTGCCGAACGGTTCAGGATGGACAGTCTTGACGTAGAGATACATGGAAGGAGTTTGGGATGCGCACCCCCGGGGGGAGGAAGGCACAGCTTGTAGCCACAGGGATTGATAGGCTAGGCACCTCGAAAGGACAGTGGGAAGGCACGGTCGTTAGAAGACAGTGGGAGGCCAGAACAGGGAAAACAACGAGTCCTGACTTGCAGTTGTTTCCAGATGGCTGTCATCAGAACTCGTATACCATGCGGCACATGTATAAGGGTCAGAATCCCGGACAGGGTTTTCCTAACTTTACCGGTTTTGGAACGAATTTGCCCAGGGTTTTTAGTGCCGCGATCGTATTGTGTCGTATCAGCGGCGGCTTGCATGCGACTGAAAACGGCAGGGGCATGGCGCGGACAACCCGACTGGGATTCGGGAAAAATCGCTGCTATTTTTTTAAAAAATGTAGCGACTTGACACACACTTACATGCCCAGGATAGGAGGGTGAACTACGGCGGCCTCGGCCCAGCAGCGACACCTGGTGGCCATTGGGCGCCCATAACCTAGTGTATCGCCTGAAAACCGAATCCTCGTCGGAAGAACGCGCCGCTGGTCGTGACAGGACCAGGTAAGTAGATGAGCCCCCATATGTTCATCTGAGTGGCTAGAGAGATGACACCACTCAGCATGGACGGCAGGCTGCCAGTGCATCTGGCCCAGAAATAACTTTTTTGAGTGGGACAGTCCAGGACAGTCAGAAGCAGAGTATGGAAATGCGCAGCAAAACCACCAACAGACAAGTCCCTTGAGCAGGTTCTTCAGTGTGCGGTCCAGCAGAAGACTGTTGCAGGTTCTTCAACACAGACCGGAACTCAGTGAAGAAGAAGGTAATCATTCTAGCGTGGCTTGGTCTTTCTGTCCAGAGGGGAGTTATCGACCATGCCAGAGCCTTTCCGGAGGAGGCTGTTGATGAATGGCCACCTTAGACCATTAAGTGGACTAAAGTGCGGCATAAGTTTCAAAGGTGAGGGGAGCACTGGGGATAAAGCCCAGCAACTTGGTCCCACATAATACTATCGATGGCAGGAAAGTAGGTTCAGTGAAAGGCAGGCAAAATGAGGAGCGGAGGAGGAACTTAGTGCTGTGGCTTTTAACTGGGCATCAACTTGCTTTGCCAACATGGCGGTGGCCTGGTATGATCAGTCCACCTTGCGGGACTGCTGGACGTGATGTGGTGAGATCAGTCTGTTTTGGAGCGGAACCTTGGTGGGATCCATGGTTGGATCTTGCTGCCAGGCTCCAGGGGTAGTGGACCCACTGGACCACTGTGGACATTACCTAAGCGTACCTGGGGATCGATTTGGATCTAAGTGGTTACCCGGCTTTCATCAGAGCCCCACCCGAAAAGCGGGTTGGACTTGCTGTGGAGTTGTCTGTCAATCTAAGTGTGAGATAACGGTTCTAGGGGGGAGGTCCAGCAACTACAGGCGGAGTACAGCCAAGGAAGCTGCTCAGGCCCACTTTACAGGACCAGTGGAAACAACTTGCCACACCTCCTTTCCAGCTCAAACCTTTCAGATCAGCTAGGATGACGCAGCAGAATAGGGGCAGGAGGAACAACATCTGCATAGTGGGATTCCCGAAGAGTGGACATGCATTTGCTCTCTTTTCAACTCAGCAATGGGAGGTCCACAGACGGATGCTCAGTGGCAAAATTGGACAGAGCCCCATGGGCATTGCAGCTTGCCCTTCTCTAAAGATCCACTGCGTGATGTATATGCACGGGTTCATCATTACCAACTGAAAAGAAGCTATCATGAACAAAGGGCCTCGCAACAATCAGATTTATTTTCAGAAAAACTCCTGTGCAACTACTACCTGGGACCTTTCTACAAATGAGTCCTCAAACGGGAAGCACTTCGCCCATTTCGGCCAGTGCTAGTCAACGTATATCCCATACACATGCGGATTCCATTCCACTTCAATTGCGCCTTGGAGGACCCACCATATATGATAATTTGACATCCTAATGCACATTTCCCCGGGGGGGGGAGGGCAGCCGCATTTGATGTTCCAGCTCCGAACATACCTCACTCTAAATTGGACCTCTACTTCCAACCCTTGCATTGCGGCCCAGCTGATGAACCCATACCTCACGCTTGCCTGAAGAAGGACAGGTAAACGGGCAACGGGCGCCTGAAGGCGGAGACGCCCATGGAGCTACACCAAGAGTGAACAGAGGGATAACTAGGGCAGCTTACACCCCTTTGGAGTACACTTAAATATCCTTTTTGTTTTTGTTGTTTACTCAGTAATTAAATTTTTCTTTTAGGCACAAGGTCTAGTTGTGGCCCACCTAGTAGCAAGACCACTCCCTATAACGGGGGCTTGTTGAGTATCCAGCCGGCCTGTATACAATGTTTAATACCCACCACAACTTGTTAAGGTCTTTATGGTTTAAAGCATTCTTATTAGCTTTGTTTACCTTTACCCAAATCCTATTACCTTGTCGTTTCCCTCCTTGTTTTCTACCCCTTCCACCCATGTATTATTTATTCCCTTGTACTTCATTTGTTACCATTTACCCCTGTGTCTTTTCCTAATCGCCTCAGCCTTTGATCCAACGTTTCTGGGTGTGGTCCCAAAACCCTTCTTCTGGGGTCTTCCTGGGTTGTACACTTACCACCCGTTCTTTACAGTCAGTCGAGTGGTCACAACTTATCCATCTGGATAATGAGAATATTGTCTCGCACCTTACCCTACTATTGGCAGCTGTAAAACTGGGCTCCCTGAGTGTTAGGGTGCTAAATTCCTGCAGAAATGCCCCAAGTCTAATGGAATGCATAAGAGGGCTAAGGTTTTATTTCTACAAGGACACATTTGAAAAACTGGCCATGCCCCAGCATGAGAGAACATTATTCAAAGCCTGGTTCCCACAGTATAACCCCGAGTCACGTTTCTAAGGCCACGTGTGTCAATAGCAAATCCACAGACTTCTTTCACTGGAGACTTCTGTATAGAACAGGTATACCTCCCTAAAACGAGGGGCGATAGACCCAAACTCTTACATAACCGAGAGCCGTCCGTACGGCGTTTTTGTTTTAAATACTAGATTTCCAACAGAAATGAAACTTTTCAAGACGGGAGTAGTTCTATACTACAATATTAGTTCCACTATTGGCCAGCTATTACAGTCAAGTCTTATTGAGGACAAACCAACTAGACCCTCAGTCCTTTGTTCTATGATCACGACTATTAATGGAAAGTTTATATTCATATTTACACTTTGTGCTTTTTCTCGTTGCCCTTTTTCCCCCGCGATAGTGTCCTAGGACGCACTAATGTCACGAGAGTGAGAGTGTGACGCTCTCTGTACACAATACAGCCGGACCGGCACGGCATTCACTGCGCGCGACTGTATATGATAAGCTTACATCTCAGACACAGCATCAGAGAGTGGCGGATATATGCTGTCTGTGCGTAGAGGTCCTAAAAATTTGGGATCGAGACTGCACCTTTCGCCAAACTCTGTGCAGACAGAGTGAATGAGTGGGTGCCCAATGAAAATTAATATATATATATAGCTCTTTATATTATAAAATAAATCTACCTAAAGGCGCAATCAATATATTGTGAAATGCAACATGTTCACCATCAAATGTCATCACAATAATAAAGGGCTCACCGGGACAGATACAAATATAGACAGGACGCAAGGCTGTAGTTTTTACCCACACGAGGGACTACTTTAAGTAAAGGCTTTATAAAAAAATACACAAAATCAAACTCCAACAAAGTACCCTCAATTAAGGTAACCATGCAAATAAAATCATGGGGGCATTTTTAGGCATGGTAGGGGACACTACCCTAGAACTTTCCCTATTCGGTTTAGTATTATTTCTTATATCCATTGAGACATAATTTTAGTCAATGCAATAAAAAGTTATATTTTACTTGACCACTTCATCAGCTATCTCTTTCCCCTCCTCACTACAACGGAAATTTTACCGTTAAAGTTTCCAGCACCCCTGGACTCCGGCACGGAATTTTAGTGTGGATGATCCACAGCATTCACTGTCCTGTGGTTAGCGTCAAGAGAAGCTGGCGAATAGACTAGTCCCTGCCCGCACTGCTCGCATCATTCTCTGTCTGGATGCCATAAGGGAGAGAGCTGCTGCTGCTGCTGGGATAGCGTTAGGGTGTTATATTAGCTTACTGTTAGGCAGGAGTGAGTCTACAAGAACCCAACAGCCCTTGTTAGGGCTACAATAGCGTTATATTTTATTTTTTTTTTGTTTGCTTGTGGCTGGGCTTGCTGGCACTAGTAGTGCAGCTAGTACCATATTGTGAGGAATTTGCAGAGAGACTTGGGAACGTTCTATTTAGCTCTTTTTAGTGACACACACATCTCAAACACCTAAGTGGGACAATTTATTAGGGGTTTGATTGAATTAGGCACAGTCTGCTGATTTTTTTTTTTTTACTTTTATTTTTTTTTTATAACTCAAAGTCATCAGGCACAGCACAAAATCCAGTTGTGTGCTGTCAGTGTAGGTTAGAAACTAGCCATAGCAATAGGATAGCAAAAAAAAAAAAATCCAAAAGAATTTACAGTTTACACTTTAATTTTGGAAATGTTAATCCCGAGGGCTAGGGGTAGAGGATGAGGGCGTGAACGTGGGCGTGGGCGTCCAACTACTGCAGGGTTCAGAGGCCGTGGTCCTGGGCGGGGTGAGACACCACCTGCTGATGAGGGAGCAGGGGAACACCGCAGAGCTACTCTCCCTAGGTTCATGTCTCAAGTTACTGGGACTCGTGGTAGAGCACTGTTGAGGCCAGAACAATGTGAACAGGTGATGTCGTGGATTGCGGACAATGCTTCTAGCCATTTGTCCACCAGTCAGTCTTCCACGCAGTCCACCCATGTCACCGAAATCAGCACTCCTCCAGCTCCTCCACCTCAGCCTCCTTCCCCCCAGTCTGCCCCCTCCCAGCAAAATTTGGCATTTGAACCGGCGTACTCTGAGGAACTGTTTTCTGGACCCTTTCCAGAGTCACGAACCACTTGTCTGGTTGCTGCTGAGCTCTTTTCCGATGCCCAGGTTTTCCACCGGTCGCAGTCTGTGGGTGATGATGACATTGTTGACGTAGTGGAAGAAGTGTGTAAAGAGGTGTCGGACGATGAGACACGGTTGTCAGACAGTGGTGAAGTGGTTGTCAGGGCAGGAAGTCCGAGGGGGGAGCAGACTGAGGGATCGGAGGATGATGAGTTGACAGACCCAAGCTGGGTTGATAGGCCGGGTGAACACAGTGCTTCTGAGACGGAGGCAAGTCCTCGACGAGAACAGGTTGGAAGAAGCAGTGGTGGGGCCAGACGGATAGGCAGGGCCAGAGCTGGTGCATCAGCGCCAAATGTTTCACGTAGTCAAGCTCCTGTGGCGAGGGCTAGATTTTCAGAAGTCTGGAGGTTCTTTAAAGAAACACCGGATGACCGACGGACTGTGGTGTGCAACCTGTGCCACACTAAGATCAGCAGGGGTTCCACCACTACTAGCTTAACTACCACCAGTATGCGCAGGCATATGAGTGCTAAACACCCCACTCAATGGCACCAAGCCCGTTCACCTCCGGCCGGGGACACCACTGCTCCTTCCCCTGTGTCATCTGCTAGTCAGCCCCCGGCCCAAACACCTCCCGTGCGAAAACCCCATCTTCGCCTCCACGATCCTCCACAGCATCCACCAGCATTCAGCTCTCCATACCCCAGACGCTGGAGTGCAAAATGGAGTATAGTGCAACCCACCCACACGCCCAAGCCCTCAACATCCACATCTCCAGATTACTTAGCCTGGAGATGCTGCCCTTTAGACTGGTAGAGACCGAGGCCATTCGCAACCTCATAGCGGCGGCCGCCCCTCGGTATTCGGTCCCCAGCCGCCACTACTTTTCCCGATGTGCCGTCCCAGCCCTTCACCAGCACGTGTCAGAAAACATCATCCGTGCCCTGACCAACGCCGTTTCTGATAAGGTCCACCTGACCACGGACACGTGGACGAGTGCTGCCTGGCAGGGCCACTATATATCGCTGACGGCACACTGGGTTAACTTGGTGGAGGCTGGGACCGAGTCTGGCCCTGCGTCTGGTCATATACTGCCGACGCCGAGGATTGCGGGGCCTACCTCGGTCCAGGTCTATCCATTGGGAGTGAGGGGGGCTGTATCTAATGAATCCATAGGGAGTTAAGGTGGGGGGGGGGGCTGTATCTAATGAATCCATAGGGAGTGAGGGGGGCTGTATCTTATGAATCCATAGGGAGTGAGGAGGGCTTATATAAAAAAACATGAGATGGCTGTATACAAAAAATAATCATAAAGGCGCTGTTTTGGATGATAAATTAACTAGTACTTACCTCATCCGGCGCTCCCGGTGTGTTGTACGCCGCGCTTCCTCCATGCTGTGTTTGTTTACAGGGAACTAAAGCACCGCTCTGACAGCTTCTGAAAGCTGCAAAAGCATAAGCACAGATGAGGTAAGTACATTTTTATTTTTTTATGTAACCCATCCCTGGTCACCTCGCTATTGTTTTTACTCTTGGACAACCCCTTTATGTTAGATCTATCATTCTTTATCCAGCTACCTTGCTCCCAAAATCAGATCCATTTGAGCAAGATTATACATTGTTATTATTATATTATACAATTACAGGTATATTATATTATACATGAGACAAAGCAACTTGATAATGTAACAGAAATACCAATACCTAAAGCTGATCTTATGTTCTATGTGGATGCATCTAGGTAATACCTCGATGGGAAATCGAACACAGGATACGCTGTAACTACCTTAGAGTTCATTCACATGGCCATCTGTGGGGACGTACATGCCATATGAAGGGGAGGTGGCTTCGGACCTTGCTGAAAAGTTACAGGAGCAATCTCCTAAACAGTTGGAAGAGGAATGGGAGAGAAGAAAGGCTGGGAAGAATCAGGGAGGTTTATATGCCATAGATGCAGAGCTATGTTTTCCTGGGGTACTGTATTACATGATGTGTGCCCTATCACATGGCCCAACCAATCAAACTAAAGAACCAACGGTAAGTCTGGTTAATAGGGGATAAGTGGCTCCAGGATTTAAAGGGAACCCGTCATCAGAAATTGGCCTAATAAACCACTACCAGTCTGTTGTCCAGCAGCTGAGCAGCTTCTAGATGGTGTTTCTTTCATGGCCGGGTGTGGTGGCATCATCCAGAAAATCAACATTGAAGTGAGATGTAAATCGGTTTTATAAATTTTAGGAGGCAGAGAATTTAAGACTGAACCCCAGCTTTCCCTGCCATAGAATGCCCCCTTTACTGTAATTGATGGTCCTGTGTCCAGGGACATCATTGATCACATCTATTGAAGTCCAGTGAATGATGTCAATCGCATGGGAAGAGGTGTTCAGAGGCAGGGAGAGCTTGACTTCAGTGTTTAACTCTCCACCTCCCTGACTTTATACATCTAACTTACATCTCACTTCAAAGCTAGTCCATGAAAGAAACATAATCTAAAAGCTGCTCAACTGCTTGACAACATACTGGTAGTGGTTTATTAGGTCAACTTCTGATGACAGGTTCCCTTTAACAATGTTGCTGCTAGTGATGTGCAGGGTTGCATTGTCTGTGCCTGCCATAACAGTTTAAGAACTTAATGTGACCACTGGTGTAATCCTAATCCATTACACTCATTTTAGAGTCTGTAAATTGATTTTATCCAAAGGTAGGCAGATATGAGCTTGTCCTGGTGTGTAGATCTCCTTTCAGGGTGTCAAGAGTCTTGACCTAAAGATAATGCAAAAATAGTGGCAAAGAAATTCCTGGCAGCGCTAGTCTCATGATTTGGAGTTCCGGAAACAACTGAAAGTGCTCAAGGAACTTATTTTACTCCCGAAATATTACAGGAAATACTTCATGCTTTCGGCTTTGGACAAGCATCCACACACACCATAACATCCGCAAAGTAGTGGGAAGTAGAAAGATTAAATGGGACTCTAAAAAAAAACTATTCAAAAAGCTACGGCAGCACCTGCACCTCTCACGGGTTTATATGACTGTAGGGACCCAGAAATAAGCTTTGACACGGGACTTGTTAAAAACCCACCATAACCAACCATTAATGGACACTACACCGTACTTGATGTGGGTAGGTCACAGCATTTATTTTACAGCAAAAACATTTAATTAAGTAACAGAATAACGTGCAAGAAACAGTTGCACAAAAAACATGCCCATACGGCATCTTCTAAGCTTCTTCTGAGACAAAAAAGCCTTTCCCAGTGGCTTCTCTATACGATCTGGGGCTAGTGATTCCCTCAACAATTTCAGACTATGCATTGGAATATGACACACTGCCCTATATTTATCAAAGAAAGTCTTTTCTAGGTGCAGTTTGCCAGGGCAGGGGCAAAGTCTGGGCCAATGGTGGTCATTTACTAAGGGCCCGAATCGCTTTTTTTCGTCGGGTTTCTCCGAAAATTACCGATTTGCGGTGAATTGCCCCAGGTTTTTGGCGCACGCGATCAGATTGTGGCGCATCGGCGCCGGCATGCAAGCGATGGAATTCGGGGTGCGTGGCCGTCGGAAAACCGGACGGATTCTGAAAAACTGCAGAATTTTTTTTTAAAAAATGTGTCGCTTGACACGCACTTACCTGCACCCAGGATAGGATGGTGAACTCCAGCAAACTCCGGCAGACTTCAGCGCAGCAGCGACACCTGGTGGACATCGGGCGCACTACCTTAGTGGATTGCCGGAAGACCCGAATCAGCATCGGAAAACCCGCCGCTGGATTGCGAATGGACCGGGTGAGTAAATGTGCCCCAATATGTAAGAGCATTTCATAAGAATCTGCAGCAGATCCATAACCGTGTTTCCTCTTCTATTCCAGATCCTTTTTCCTTGGAAGCCGGGTCAGACCAGGGGACCTTGGGCCCACCAGTGAAATAGATTTTGTGGAATAGTAAATGTACATTTTAAGGCTACACTGAAGCGATGCGTTTGCATTTCTTTTTAAAATGAACATATTGTGGATAACACCACAAAAAAGAGGGAACAAAAACCAAAATATAGAAAGCATAAAATAACAATTTATTAGATCAACTAAAACAAATCCATTTAAAAAGAAAATATACATGGAAAAGGTCAACTAATGGTCGTATTTGCTTCCGAACAAGTATTACCCATTACCCAGAGGAATAAGAGAGGACAAGGGACACATACACAGGTATATACAGGTTTATTTTTAATGGATTTGTTTTAATTATTTTATGCATTCTACATTTTGGTTTTTGTTTCCTCTTTTTTGTGGTGTTTAGATTTTGGAAACAATGGGGCACATTTACTTACCCGGTCCTGTCGTGATCCCCGATCTGGACTGTCCGACGAGGATGAAGCCCGGCGCGATTCACTAAGATTGTGCGCCCGATATCCTGCATGTGTCGCTTCCCCGCTCAGGTCCGCCCGGAGTTCACCATCTTCTTCACGGTGTATGTGAGTGCTTGGTCTTGCAACACAATTTGAATCTTAAATCCCGCGCTCAGTCCGAATCAGTCGGGTTGTCCAACGGCCACGCCCCCCGATTCGTGCCGCATGAAAGTTAAATGCGGCGCAAATCGAAAATAGGCGGGAAACCCGACGGAAATGCAGTCGGCGGACCCTTAGTAAATGTGCCCCAATCCGTTTGATCAGGTGGGGGTACATTGTGTCCATGCCCCCTATTACTTGTATCGGTGTACAAATTGCAGATAGCAGAATTTAACTGATTGCATTTACTGTGGAACGTCACTGTAGATAAAGGATTTATCCCAAGGATATTATGTAAGGGAATGTGTTTATATAAATCAAACGTTTCTTAAAGGGGTTTTCCTATGAAACAAGTTAGGCCTTATCCACAGGATGGAGCTGACAGAAATTGCAGAGTACCGTACTCGGCGGTCACCGCCAGCTCCATAGAGAGGAATGGATCAGAACGGTCATGCGCGGCCATAGCGAAGAGGGGTCCAAGTGAGGTACCTGGGACCCCATTGTACCCCTCGTTCTCATCTCATCACAGAGACCCCCCACCGATCAGCAAGTTAGACCCTCTCCTGTGGATTACTGCTTTTCGCTTGGCTGTGTGGATGGGAACCAAGATTAGGGAAGAAGGGTCATCTGGATGGATACCGGTTATGTCACAATATATAAGAACTCGTTTTCTTGTAGTTTTGTGTAGATGGGATAATCAGGGCAGGTAGTTATGGAACATCTGTAAAGCTTGTGGAAAGATGATAAAAAGAGAGGAGTAATGATTAGATTGTAACATTATAAGAACCTAGAATATGATATAGTAATAATTCCATTATTTATATAGCGCACACAGATTATACAGCGCTGCACAGAGCTTCCCAAATCAGTCCCTGTCCTCAATGGGGCTCACAATCTAATCTATAGACTCTGTTTTGTCTCTTTTGTACTTTACATGAACTTATCATCTTCTCCACTGAATAAAAAGAATTGTTCAGGATACAGGCAGTCCCCGGGTTACGTACAAGATAGGGTCCATAGGTTTGCTCTTAACTTGAATTTGTATGTAAGTCGAAACTGTATGTTTTATAATTGTAGATCCAGACAACAAAAACATTTTTGGCCAATTGACAATTGGAGGTTCAACATTTTTTGCTGTAATGGGACCAAGGTTTATCAATAAAGCTTCATTACAGACACCTTACAGCTGATCATTGCAGCCTGAGACTATAGTAACATCCAGAGAGCTTCACCAGAGGTCACAGTAGGCAGAAGGGTCCGTCTTTAAATAGGGGTCGTCTGCAAATCTGCAAATCGGGTGTCCTTAAGTAGGGGACCACCTGTATTCTGGCATGTGTAATCCATTCCACACACATAACATAATTGTATGTAACAAATAGTGACCACTGAAGTCTAGAATGTGGGGGTCCGGTACTCAATTAGAAATACAATAGTTGACATTGAGAAAAGATGTAGCCCAAGGATTCTAGGAAACTGTTCTGTTATTCTTGTAAATGAGGATCCAGATGGTCTGTGTTTGTGTCCAATTTAGCTCCAAAAAAAGAGGAACCTTAACCAAATTCCTACGATAAGATGTTGTCTTATAAGTCAAAGATGCGATCAATATGTTATTATGAGTACAGGCGATCCCAAACTTACAGACGCCCAACTTACAGACGACCCCTAGTTAAAGACGGACCCCCTCTACCCCTTCTAATTAAGCACTCTGGATGTTACTATAGTCCCAGGCTGCAATGATCAGCTGTAAGGTGTCTGTAATGAAGCTTTATTAATAATCCTTGGACCCATTACAGCAAAAAATGTATAAACTCCAATTGTCATTGGGGCAAAAAAAATTGTCTGCATCTACAATTATAAAATATACAGTATTGACTTAAATACAAATTCAACTTAAGAACAAACCTATGGAACCTATTGTGTACTTATCAGATCTGTCAAAGGGGTCTAACCAGATCCCCTCGGTTATGGCGAATACTTGCCTGTGTCTTCCGTAAAGTACTGTAGTGTATTTTAGGGTGACCAGCACAATGTTATGTTGTTCATTCTGAGATTACAGAGAGACTCCTGATTTCTAACTGCAAAAAGAAGTTGTGACATTTTGAGCTGCTCCTCCCACCTGGAAACTGATCATTTGGCCCCGAGTCCAGAGGGAGGAGAATATTTACACTTTACAGGTACAAGTACATCTAATAGTAGATCTAATCCCCACTGGCAGAAGATTCCTCCAGACTGAATGGACAGAGGATCCTGACATATGTTACAGCACCACAGCCAGAACTTCACAACTTTACAGAACTTTACTGCTCCACAGCCAGAACTTCACAGCACTGGTAATCTTATTTTCTGATACATCTCTTGATAACCGAATATAAATATTATAATGCCGTACTGCTCCTATATAGAAGTATATAACTACTATAACACTGCCCCCTATGTACAAAAATATAACTACTATAACACTGCCCCCTATGTACAAGAATATAACTACTATAATACTGCCCCCTATGTACAAGAATATAACTACTATAATACTGCCTCCTATGTACAAGAATATAACTACTATAATACTGCTCCCTATGTACACGAATATAACTACTATAATACTGCCCCCTATGTACAAGAAATATAACACTATAATACTGCCCCCTATGTACAAGAATATAACTACTATCATACTGCCCCTATGTAACAAGAATATATCTACTATAATACTGCCCCTATGTACAAGAATATAACTACTATAATACTGCCCCCTATGTACAAGAATATATCTACTATAATACTGCCCCCTATGTACAGGAATATAACTACTATAATACTGCCCCCTGTGTAGAAAAATATAACTACTATAATGCACACAAGACAAACAGCCATGGCGCATAGCAATTTTTCATCTTGAGTAATAGTCCAATCGAGCTTATTCCGTATCAGGTGGATGCGAGGTAACTAACCCGCTGGCTAAGGGAATGTCCATTATATTGTAGAAAAAAAGCATTTCCAGCATCCAAGATAGATTAAAATGTATCTTATTTATTTAGTAGAAAAGCATTAAAAATTACATACAATCAAAACCATATACATTTCAATATAAACCCTTAGTCATGTTTGATTATATGGTGACCCTGCTTTGGTTAACACTACTGTATGGTGACACTGCTGTATGACACTAGTGTATGGTGACACTGCTGTATGACACTAGTGTATGGTGACACTG